>JAJJWX010003827.1:0-282500 GCA_023529315.1 Papaver bracteatum | reverse complement strand
CAATTGTCAAATATTTTTAGGAACCCCATGCAAGGTGTTGGTGAGGAAGATATCACTCGTACTTGCGATTATCTCTCGAAAATCTGCGATGCTTCGATCTTGACTAATAATAAAGATCTTAAAGGAGTCTCAAGATTTATCGGCCCAAGTTTTCTTCACGCGCTAGCTTCGCTGGTATGCCCCTTTCCTTTATTTTTCTTGTAATAAATTTTACATTTATCATGAGTATCGAAGATCTTTTACTTATCCTCACTCATTTTCTCTTTTCTGTCATAGATCTAGAGCTTCTTTTTCTCGTTGCTTAATTAGAAAATAGATTATCAACATCGCAGAAAAGGCTTACTGATTCACAATCTGAATCTACGAAACTTCGTGAGAAAAATAAACAATATGAAGCTGAAATATCCCTTCTTCGGGAAAAATGTAAACAATTGGAAGTATCTGGAAATAATGAACTCCTTAATAAAAACAAATCGCTTGAAGTAGAAGTTGAAGTTCTTCAACAGAAATTAGTTGACAAGGAGAAGTTATGCAAACAAGTTATTGGTATAAATCTTTTTTCTCTTTAATTTTTTTTTTTTACTTTTCTTCAATCTCGCTTTTTTAGCTTATTTGAGCAAACCATTTTGCAGATGCCTATAATCTTACTGATGAAGCTCTTATTCTCAATTCTTTTGATGAACTCATAGATGAAACCACTCTTCTTCAGCGTCTTAATGACGCTTTAAATAATTATTCAGACGAAAAATTAATACTCTGTCCCTTGATGAGCTTAAACATCATGTTTCCCTTATGAGAATGGACTATAGATCTACCTTGAGTATGTCCAATAGTTTAAAGACTTGCAGAGATGAGTTTAGAGAAAAAATCAAAGTCTTAAAAGCCAAGAAAAATGAACTCGAGAAGGATAAAGAGCGCATTACTCTTCAGGGCGCTGAAGCTCTATCAAAATTCCGCAATACCCTTATTGACACTGAACTTGAGAGAGATAGGCTTAAGGATGAAAATATTAATCTTCTTAAAAGAGAAGAACAAATCCGTTCCCATTTTCTCATTCGAAGTGATGATGAATTCACATGAGCTGCGACAATTCTCGATAATGCTAGGAAAAATTTAGCGATAGATGTCAGTCTTCATACCGAGCAAGCAATCTTGATATAAGAAATGATTCATGAAAGAGAAGGTTATTTATTGCTCCTCTAACATCTTTATATTTCTTGTATATTTTCAACAATTTTCTAATTTGTTGTTGTATTATCGCAGAATCTGAAGAAAAATATTCCACAAGGATAGCAGAACTTGAAGAAGAAAAAAGTGGTCTTGCGAAAAATCTTGCTTCCCGTAATGATAAAATCTCTAGACTGCGATAGAAAATAAAGATATCCAACTCCAATTTGCGTAGTAATCTTCTCGCCGTTCGCAATAATGTTATTGAGAAAGTTTGTAAAGATAATGATCTTCCTCGTAGTCTATATCCTTGTCTTTTGGATAATATCCCAGCCAGTTCTGAAGTACCAGTTATTTCTGACAGTGTGGCTGATATAGATGAGAATGAAAGTGAAGATGAAGAAGGAACTAATGATGAATATAATGAAGACGAAGATGAAGATAAATCTCAATAGTTTTGTTTTTTATTTTTGATCTTCTCTTGTATCTCTCTCTTTATTTCTTGCGATAATTATCTGCGACAAATTGTAATATTCTTTCTGCAAATTATTTGTAGCTCCTGATGTCTTTCAATATATATGATTATTATTTTTTTGCTATATGAATTTATCATATAATGATGAATAACAATTTTTACCATTTTATGCATCATTCCCATACTTGCCTCTTGTTATTAATCTGCAATATGATAAATGAATTATTGCAAATATTTCTGCGAAAAATCTGTTATATGCTTCATGAGATATAATCTCTCTTGTGGTCTTATTTCGCCTTCCTAGTTAAAGGTCTTATTATGCCACTTTTATGCGACAAGATCTCAGGACATTCTTACTTTTACATGTAATAATATCCATTGATCTTGCCTTATCATTTAATTTTAATCTCTGCGACAATATGATAAATCTAAGCCTTCTTGTGAGATTAATCTCTCTTTGCTTTTTAAGACTTATGACATTGTCGTATTTTCGATGAAATTGCAGGACGTCTTTGCGATTTATATCCTATTTTTATTGATTTCATTTATCTCATTTTTAGATCTTATCGCAAAAACCCATTGATCTCATCTTAACATTTCTCTTTAGGCTTTTTGGCCAGTCACGCGGCAATATGACGGGTCTAAATACTATTGTGAATATAAAATCCCATGACATTGTTGTCTGTGTCACGCGACAATATGACGGGCCTAAATATTCTTGCGATTATAAAGTCCCATGACATTGCCGTCTTTTTTGATACACAACTCCCTAATGGAGGGTATCGCCCTTATCTCTCGCCCCGGTTGCCCCTTCAAGGATTATACATCGGCCATACAAGACTAGCACTTTCCCATCCGGTTCTGCCAATAACCAGTTGTTTTCGCAGTCTTGTCCTTTATGCCTTATATGGCTTATAGTTACAAGACTGCACCCTAAGTGGGGTTTTCTTTGGGCCGAACACATCGTAAGCCAAGACTTTCCGTGGATGGCCAGGGTAGGTTCATCCATCCCGGGCACCCACAGCTCAACCGTGTACCTCGGCGCCTTGATCATACTTTGCATTCCTTAGGAGAAACTCTCGGGCGCCCAACCATGGTATAACCTTATATAGTTGGGAATCCAAGTTATCTCTCCCGGATGGATTTTCTATAATCACAAATTTCCAGGATTAGGTTCCAGCAGCGGTATAGCCTTTCCCATATCCATGCAAAGAGATACCCCCCTTATGACGCACTTTAAGGACATTGCCTCTTACAGAATAGAATCCGCGAACTAAGGTGTACGCCATAAAAGTTCGTCCCATTCTTATATATTTTTAGGCGATTTGTGCCCATTTGCATTAAAAATTCTTATATGATTCGAAATCATCATCTTTCTCTTTTTCTTTTAATAGAAAAATTCTCATTTTTGAGCAAAGTTTTTCTTTTAATATTCTGTGTGCACATTTTTTGCTGTTCTTGTTTTTCGATTGTTCGCAACATGATACTGTTGCACTTCTTTTCTTCTGTGACGAATGATTATTCGCAATTTCTTGATACTTGTTTATTTTCTTGCGATAAATGATTTATCGCAACACCTTATACTTGTTTGTTCTCCTGCGAAGAGTGAAGATTTCAACTTTTTCCCATATTCGCATGATTAATCACCACCGATTCTTTTGGGACAAACTATTCTTGTAATATATCCTTTCCCCGCAACTCTATATTGTCCACCATCAACTTTTCAGCTCGCTGAGTTTGCCTCCTGTTATGTTGCCAATTACGATTTCGGGCATTTCTTTCTTCGCAAGTATTAATGTCAACTTCATAACACTTTTTGCCTTCAAACCAATCACCTTTAATTATCCCAATACCATGAGGATGTGGAAACTTTATGCATTGATGATATGTCGATGCTATGCCCAAGATCCCATGGAGCCATGGTCTTCCAATTAAGGCATTGTAAGGAGATTCTATATCCACTACACAAAACTTGATTTTTGAAGATATCTTGTTCAACGGAATTTCCATAGTAATTTCTCCTTTTGGCTTGTTTGCAGTGCCATTAAAACCATAGATATTGTAAGTTGAAGGGATTAACTCATCATCTCTTCCACCCATTGTGCGATAAGTATGATAAAATAAAATGTCTACCGAGCTACCAGTGTCAATTAAAACTTTATCTATTGCCCAAGAATCACTTGTTGCGTTACCATCATCATCTTCTTCTTCTTCTCTGTATTTTGGATTTATCTCTAACTTCACCACCAATGGGTTGTCATGCATCTTCCCGGGCTCTGGTATTTCTTCTGAAGTAAAAGAAACAACTTGTTTCTGTCATTCTTCTAACGGAGAAATCTTCGCAATATTCATCACCTCTCTTTCCTCTATATCCCTTGCAAATACTCTGCTTAGCAAATTGTCATGGAAATCCTCTATCGTTTTCTGCGAATGTACAATTGAATTGCAAAATAGATTTTTTTCTGTAGCTCCTATTTCAATGACAAATGTTTCGGCTTCTTTTGCAACATTAACTCTGCGAATTTCTGGTGCTTGAGGAAATTGCTGCGGTTGTAAATATCTTGCTAGAAAATGATTTAATTTCCCCTGTTCAATCATTCGCAAAATAATTCTTTTTTACATTTCTACAATTATTCACAGAATGACCATGAAAATGATGATAAGGACAAAATTCTTGATTTTGGTTGTTGGGATGTGGTTCTTTCCCTATGTTCCAGGGTGAGGGTATATTCTCCATCAAAATAATCGCTTCCCAAATCTTATCTATACCGGTGTTTAAAGGTGGCAACTTGATGTCTTCCCACATATTCCTATGACCTCTTTGCTCTCTTGAATAATTCTGCCTCTTTCCACCTATTCCTCTGCCTCTTTGTTTAAAGGTGGCAACTTGATGTCTCCTGTGGTTGATCAAACCTTGGGACCTTATTATTGTTATTGCGATTATAAAAATTTATCTCCTTTTCCAATTCCTCCTGATCTCTACTCCCCATTGCTACTATCTTATGTTGATTATTAATCTCCATTTTCTCTCGCGGATTTTGGGAAGTACTTGCTACTGTATTAATCATCCTTGGTAACAAACTTCCATTTGTTGTGGCTAAACTTGTGCCTGCGAGAATTGGATAAGACTCCAACTCATTTTATTTTTCCTCCAAAGCGATATATTCTTCTTGCAATCCTCGCAGTTCTGTCATGGTGATTGTGTTTTTAATTCTGAAGACCTGGATGTATAATAGATTCGTCGCAAACATAGCATTTATGAAGGACAAAATGAGATATCTTTCATCTACTCTTCCTGCCATTTCACTACACATTGTCCTCCATCTTATCGTTAAGTGCTTTAAACTCTCACCAACTCTCTGTTTCAATCCAAACACATATTCAATTCCAGGTCGCGTAAAGTTATTGATGATGTATGCTCCTAAGAAAGTAGTTTGCAAGTGCATGAACGAAGTTATTGTATTCTTGGGAAGACTTTCGAACCACTTCAGTGCTTCACCAGTTAAACTTGACGCAAAATATTTGCACAAAACGACATCATGGTTCTCCCATTGTAGCATACATCGAATATAAGCTTTGATATGTTGGACAACACACGTAGTCCCATCAAATATACTGGTCAACACTGGTAAATTGCATTTTGGAGGTATCCCTCCTAATTGTACCTCTTGAGTAAATGGAGTTTTCGCAGCTTCTTCGATTGCCTCATCAAGTTGTCTTCTTCCTCCTTCTCTTCTGTTATTTATCATTCCCCTCATTTCTGCTAATTCTCGCAAGATTTGTTCATTCCTATAAGAATTTTGCTCCATTGGCCTTTTCAACATAGCCTCTCTTCGTCTGCGTTCATGCCTTTCTTGTCTTGCGATGTTTCGTGCTTCTTCTCCGACATCTTGGTTTTTCCTTCTTCTGCGATTTTCTTCTTCTTGCAAGTTAATTTGTCTTTCATTATCTTCTCCGCGAATTTCCTCATCCCTTACTATTTCTCTTCGTTGCCTTTCTATGTCTCTGCATATTCCTCATTAAGATTATCATTATTACGATTTTGCGCACGTCGTATTTCTCGATTATCATGATTATTCTGACGCAACGCTGTTTGAATTTCTTGTTCTTCTACTTCTGCTCGCAATCTCTCTCTTTCTCTCGCTAAATGTACTTGCTCAATATAATGCCTCTCAATATCATCTTCGATTATTCTGCGATTTCTTCGAATCTCTTCATCACGTAACATTCTCCTTCTCTCTTCTTGATTTTCTCCCTCATCCTGATTATGTCTAATGTCTAAAGTTTCACCGCGTGGAATATAACGATCATTTATCAAATTCTCGCCAATATTTTGTATAGGGAGATTTTGTCTTGTTTCTTCTCTATATTATCTTGAATTTGATCTCATGCTGCTTCTCGATCTTCTATTTTGCAACCTCAAATTTTCCATTCTTAATTCATGATTTTGCCTTGTAAGATTGGCACGTTAATCTGCCTCTAATCTTCTTTCTTCCTGTATCCTTTGTCTCAAATCATCTACTACTTCATGATCTTCATGAATTAGTCCTCCATCCATTTCTTGATTTCTTTCCTCTTCTTGATTTTCCACTTCTTCTATCGAATCCGACCTCCAAGTATGCACACTTACTCTATCATAATCCACATTTCTATCTTGTGCTCGTGTTTGTTGATTCGGTGGTTGGATTGAATTTTATTCTCCATTTCTCACTCTACTTCTTCCTGATCTGATCCTTAAAGATCCTTCCAATTCACCTGTTCCTTCCCCTGCAATTCTTTTACTTCTTCTCACTGTTGTTGGTGGTTCTGATGTATTTCTTCTCCTTCTAGCCATTTCTTCAGTTCTAATAATTTCTTCAAATCTTCAAGCTGTAATTTGAAATTTCACAAATTGATTCTCCCTGTTTCTGGGCGCCAAAATGTAGTTGCAGGAATTCCCTTACTACACCCTATTCAAGAATTTATCAGTATTTATGACATAATTTGAAGATTAAAGACACTTTTTTATTAATATGATCTTAAGGAATTACAAAAATCAAGAACACAGAATACTTGATAAGATTTTCTCTCTCCTAAAAATCTTCCTAGCCCTCAAAAATTCCTCTCTCTCTCTGAAACTATTCATTTCCTTTATATAGGCATTTACATAATGGATTACAGCTCATGATAGCTCATTTACAGTTAAGATTCCCTTTAATTTCGGATCTGAGTTCTTGCGATAAATCGCAGTTATCACCGCCTTATTCATTCGCAAGTTTTATTGGTTCGTCGCAGAAATGTCACACTTTACTCATGTTTCTGTCATTTTCATCTGATATGTCATTCCTTACGTCATTTTGAGATGTATCGCAGAATATCATTGATGTATCGCAAAACTATTGTTTATTTCGCAAGAATATTGTTGTGACATAAAAAGCCATAATAAATAAACAATCGAGCACTAACAATACATACAATTAAGATCAAAATAGTCACATAAATGCGTCTATCAAATACCCCCAAACTTATTATTTGCTAGTCCTCGATCAAACCTAATCTAGAAAATAAAATCCTAACTCACTGTCGCAGGCATTGTCTATTACATTTAGCGTATGCAATAAGCCTTTAAAACCATAGGTGGCCCTAGTGGATGAGTTATAGTCTCGGGAGGGCTTACAAGAGATATACCCACAAAACCTTTACACTCCAGACCCTAGATATCTACACAGAACCTTGGAAGGCACTAAAGAATCTCCTTGGCTGGCATACTTATTGATTACAAGAGGAAGTACCCTGATGCGAAATTCAAATTGTTATACACGTGTTTGCACTCAAGTATACTAAAATTCATATATAAGTGACAGATATTTACTCAGATAGTTTATGCACATCATAACCAGAGTCAACCAATCACATGGATAGATTAAGAAAATGGATGTAGAGAAAAACGTTGATGGTTTTGATGTTGACTAAGATAAACGGTGTTTCTCATATCTGTCTGAAGGCCACTGCCAAAATGAACCTGTCCCAATGGACTAAGATACCGGTCTGACTAATATCAACACAACCTGCATATATAATAGAACCAGTGGTCGATAATCCTAACTCTAGGTCAACACAACTAGCATATACAAGGGTTCCAGTGGTCGACTTTATTGAATTTATTCCGGTTGGTCTGATGGTCTGGTCTCAATTTTTTTTTTTTTTTTCATAATATATATATTTTTTTCTCTTTTCTCTTTTTTTTTTTGGTATCTCAATCACTCTATTTCACCCTAGAGTGGTAACAACTTGAATTGTGAGCCCCACCTAATCACTTAGAGAAACATATTTTAAAGAAAACAAAATAAAAATAGAAGTGAAAAGGATTCAACGAGATATGGCAAAACTACCATTTTTTTTTTCTAACACCCGAGCTCTGTGATTTTATGAATAGACTCTTTAAATGTTTCCATCGAATCAGATTTGTTCCTCAACTCCTACAACCAAGATGCTTCCATCAACTTAGATTGGTTAGTGTCATCCTTAATAAGCATAAATTTCTAGGCTCTGGAGTTTACTAATGCAACTAACAAGTTTCTCCCATACCCCCAAACTTAAATCTAACATTGTCCTCAATGTTCTAAAGATAAAATTAAAAGCATGAACAATGAGAAACTGTTACCATTTGAAGAAAAAGAGATAAGGAAAGATATTATCGTGTCGCATGAATATTGGGTTACCTCCCAAGAAGTGCTAAGTTTAAAGTCTTCAGCCGGACGTAAGAAAGGATTAGTCACCTTATAAAATCATAAAGTAATAGCCGAAATATATGTGGGTCATCAAAACCAAATAGAGTTATCACAAATAAAAGGAATGTGCAACCTGCCAAGAGAATAAACAAATAAAGCACACCCTTGTCTAGTTTCATGTTTAAGACAACTACATCTAGATGTGGTTCAGGTTCAGGCTCTATGGAAGGGTCTAAATAAATTTATTCGGGCTTGTGTTCCTCATAAGTAAGATCTGAAAGATCAGGTTCTAAGGTTTGGAAAAAATTAGAAGCACATAATAATAACCTGAATAATTGAGGATCCTTTAAGTCAATCATATTTGACTCACACAGTTGACCACAATGAAAGTGGTGGTCTTCCTTAAACAAACGTGTCAACCCTAATCTCCTAAAGTAATTAGGTTTAGTCTGAAAACTTAATAATTGACACATCTGAAACTTATACATTCCCACAATTGGTTGAAAAGTTTTTGGTGGGAAAACAAAATCAATCTGGGTATCATAGCCTGGATAAACCACATTAACCAGAGGATGGGTTTCTAATAACTGAACTTCCTTATGGACATCACTGGGTTCAAGAAAATGTGTATGAAGATAATCTTGTAAAATGGTTGAGGCACATATGTCAAGTCCCAAGTGAGGGAAATTTCTAAGATTTAAAGCACATGGAGAATGATAATCACCCCCAAACTTAGAGTTTTCAGTGTCTCTAGAAAGACTAGTCACAACTTCCCTAATTTCAAGGTCATATGATTCCTGAAAATGGTCAATTGATTCTTATATGTAAGGTACATCCTCACTCATCTCGATGAGTTCATTTTATTTGTCTAAGACTAGTGTTTCTAAATCGCTAGACTCTAAAACAATATTCTCAGAAGAAACTCGTTCCTCTAAACAATTATTAGCTTCGTAATCAAAAGGAAGTACTACATCATCTAAAACGGGGGTATCTCTAGTCAAATCCTCGTCCTTTTGAATAGGTGAATAATTATTAAAATTATTTGGATTTGAACTAGAAACAATATTATCGTTATAAAGCTCAATTGGAGTAACAAATTCCTGATCACTATGCCTATATATGTATGATTCTTCATCAACACTATCCTCATCATAATCATCATTATAATAACATGAAAATGGTTGAACCTCATCTAAACAAGTAGTGTTACCAATTATAACCTCGTCATCTTGATTATGTGAATAAATATCTTCATTTTCAAAGGTACTATTGGAAACATTATATTGGAAATTAAGATTATTTTGAGCAGTTCCGTTCTGGGCCACTAACAAAAGCTTTTGAATTGACTCACATGACTTCCTTATGGTATCGTGACTAGACTCACATGACTTGTATAGAAGGTTCACTCATAGGTGCATTTTATTTATCCATTTCTAACACAAACCTATTTGTATTCTTAGTTAGTTGTTTGAAAGACACTTCTAGAGAAATGGAAGGATCATAAGTAGCACTAGGGTATATTTGTTTGATTAAATCATTCAACGGGGAACTAGTACTATTACATTCCTTATTTTCTTGCTCGTATGACCGGTGCGCATGCGGATAGTAATTAGGTTTACCATGGTATGATCCATAACCTTGAAAAGGTTGATGTTCCCAACCACTATTCACACTATGGTCATAAAAAGAATAATGTCCATTTTGATCAGTCAGATAATCATTATATTGGCTATTGTAATACCAGTTCGACATACTTTTATGTACGTGCAAATGCATGGTTGACTAAAATAGGTAGGCTCAGGTTACCTTTAGCCAAATATACCTACAGTCAAAGGCTGGTCAAAGGTACAAGGCTAAGGCTTGTGGTGTTTCGGATGATAACTCCCAGACTAAACCACGTGTTTTCCTAAAAATCGGCGTCTGACGATGCAATTGGTGTGTGCACGTGCTTTTAACACAAAAGAAACCCACTGACAGGGGATTCGTGGGTGGAAAGAGTCTTACCTCCCGTACCAGACGGGCAATGAACTGTTGAAGTCGACTCAGGCCACCGACTCCTATGTCAGTGTACGAACCCGAGGGGCCGAGACAGTATCGTAACTGTCATCCTTCCCTGCAGCAGTTTATATTTAATTTTAACCCTTCCTTAGGGTTTAAAAATAATAATGTCCAAAAGAATGTCCCAAAAATAAAGTCCAAAAACTCCAAAAAGAAAAAGAAAAATTACAAAAATACAACAAACCCTAATACAATTTTCCAAAAATAAAAAGAAATAAAATCCAAATATATACAAAATCTTCTTCACTCCTTTTGGACTCCTCTTTTTTTTCCTTCTTTGGCGATGCTTTCCTTTTATATCACTTTTTCTTTCCTTGTAGCTTCGCTTCAAATCTGAAAAAAAAATCAAATAAAAACCAAAGGCGTAAAAGAAAAAAAAATCTAAAAAAAATAAATAAATCTAAAACCTAAATACAAGTCTGCGTCGGCGGCGCCAAAAATTGATGTAGTTTTTATAGTGGTAAATAAAGTTCGTTCAACTATGACTTGATGAGATTCAATTTCAGACTTAAAAATAGAAAATACTAGAAACAAGGAAAATATATATACAAGATTGTCACAATATCAAGAGCTACTGAGACTCAGGATTCCACCAAACTCATAACATAAGGTTCAAATATTAATTTTTTTAACAATTATAGCTCAATAAATAATGGTATGGACTCTTATTTTTGCCAAGGAAGATTCTCAAAATATTAGTTGTAAATCCTAAGCATGGACATCAAAACATCTAAGCAAGCATGATCCATCAAACAAGATGATAACTAATTAATCAAAATCATAATTCAATTTTAATTAATGCAAAAGTCGTATAAGAATTAAATATAATTACCCACGTATGATATTAGGCTTCCTCCGTCGTCCCAGTGTTGGGTTCAGCTCTTCATGATGAAAACACGCTCAAAATAATAATACATAGCTCAAAAAGGTGTATAAAGCAGTCTGTTTGTAACAGTTATAATTGTTACAGAACCCACTGTTATAGAGAACCCTAACAGATCTGGTGCGAACTCAAAATAATTGTTGGAAAATTGTTACAAAGTTATTGAGTTTGAAAGTATAGGTCACGGTTTCTGCGACTGTCCATCCACGTCTTATGTTCTTCAGCTCGTCTTCTTCACCAGCAGCAACATGGAAATATTCATGTAACTCTTCTCTTCTTCTCTGCAGCTTCCCTAATCCTCCGTATCGACCCCTAACTTCTCGATTATTCTTCTTGTAACTCCCAGAAATATATATATACACCACAGGCGGAAAATATCACAGGAATATATCTCTTTTCCTCCCTCGTAAGTTTCAGACTTTTCTTCCCCTTTTTATCTTGTTTACACGTCAACTGATTTGTATGAGACCCTGTCTACGCGTCAACTGATTTGTATGAGACCCTGTCCGAAGATATAATAGAATCCTAAGAGAATATATCCTCTCTATGTGCACGCAGCTTCCATATTAAGAATCAACCGCATCCCGAGACTTTCTAACCTCTGTTTTATTGGAGATTGATATATACTCCTTCTTTTCCCGATCCAAACCTCTTATAGTCCCTTTATAATCCAAAAAGGCCAGAATATAACTGAATCCATGAATAAATCCGAGAACAACTTCCACAGGAAATAACAAAGACCCGAGAAAAGTTTTCACATCTGTTTATATCCAAACTCAGTGTATCTCCCTATATTTTCGAATCCACTTGCCTTACCAATCTTGTTTGGTTTAAACAGGCACAAACCAACCTAAATCGGCGAGAAATTCCGAGAAAATCTCGATCAGATTCAATACAGCAAAGTTTGTTGTTTCCAAAATTTCAAATGAACTTTTCCCTCTAAAATTCAGGGAAGATGATAGACTGTCCCTATCCAGTGGTGGGGTGCAAATAACTGGTGGGGTGTACATAGTATTTAGAGTGTCCCTTATTAGTGGAGTTTCCCTTAGTGATTGAGTACCCCTTATCCAAATGAGTGGTGTCTTTAGTAATTTTCTCCCACGAGCGCAAAAACCACTTTTCGAGCCAATTTCGCCGCAAAATCTCATTTCTCCAAAAACACCTATAAAGACATAAAAAGCCATAATAAATAAACAATCGAGCACTAACAATACATACAATTGAGATCAAAATAGACACATAAATGTGTCTATCAACAGCATGGTGAACTTTCTCTTCATACACAACTCTGGCAGAAGGTTGTAAATCACTGTCAGAATTGGCCACACACTGTGCTGTTTTTGCATGCCTTTGTTTACTTCAACCCCGTCAGCCGAAATGCCTAGCCACGGATTTTGAGGATCATCACGAAATATGGGATATCTTTTATCTATATTTTTCCTTGCTGGTGAGTCCGCCGGATACCGTAAAAAACCCTCTTCTTTCTTTCTGGTGTCGTTCCACAATAAATATTCGACAATTCTCTTTGATTGAAACAGCCGTTTCAGTCTTGGGATAATTGGGAAATACCACAAGACTTTTGGAAGAATTTTTTCATAAACCTCGTGGGTGGTGTCGTCAACTTTCCATCTTGATTCCCCACATGTGGGACACTTGATGTGATCCTTGTAATTCTTCCTATAGAGAATGCAGTCATTGATGCATACATGTATCTTTTCGTAACCTGAACCCAAATCTCTCACCACCTTCTTAGCTTCATATGTACTTTTCATCATCTCATTTCCTGGAGGGAGCATGAATTTTAACAGCGGTAAAAGTTCATTAAATAACTTGTCGGAAGCTCCGTGCTTGATCTTCAGGTTAAACAGTTCACACAGTTCACATTAAATAACTTGTCGGAAGCTCCGTGCTTGAATTTTATCTTCGATTATTCATTACATCTTCTCAGAATCCTTTGAGAAGTTATCTCCTAATAAAGCTCTAACTATTACTTTAGTCTCTGCAGCATGTGTTGGTTCATCAGAGTGCGGACTGTCGCTGCCATTACTATCCAGAAGTGTCCACCATGATGACTCATCTCCTTTTCCGTGCTTAGTCCATACCTCATAATTTTGAATGAATCCAGAAGAATATAAATGAAACTTAACTTTACTTGCCGTGTGCGCATTGAGGTTGAGACATTCACATATGGACATAGAAACTTAACTTTGCCCTTGTCGTATGGTTTTTGTTTCCTATTCGCAATATCCTATTGGTATGTATGCGTAGCAAACTTTATAAATGCATCGACTCCGTCTTGATAATGCGGCTTGGTTCTATCGGTATACATCCAAGATTTATCCATTACTCTAGGATCCATTATGAATTCTCAGATACCTGGACGGAGAAAAAACTTGTGAACATATTGTGAAAATGCTATTGTGGTCCGAATAAAACTACGAAATATCATTGCAAAGAGTAATACGTACACAAAGAGTAATCACAAATCACAATGTGAGTTCAGTTATCATATATGAATCATACAAATAATCAGAGGTTAGTACCTACATACAGTTGCATGTGAAGATAATATTTACCTTACTATGACCATTAGAGTTACAATCTCAGTTAACAAAGCAGTACTGAAAAGAATTACTTACACGGTCGATCTGATTATTCCGCAAAGCAAAACTGACAGGTGAATATATGGTTTATCCAGAGATGAATCAGATGATCAAAGTAAACCACTTGTTTCGTTTTCTAGGGGGAGGTTAGAAGATTTAAGAGTAGAAACACGAAATGATTTAAGACGAGAGAGATGAACACAAAGGGTAAATGGAAATTTGGCAATATTTTTCCTAATAAATAATTTGGCAAAATATTTAAGTGTATATCGTAAATAATTTGGTAAAACATGAAGGTAAAGATCCTTCAATTTGCATGCTGCACGTTTTATGTTAAGAATTTTCTCAGTCAAATCTTGTTATCCTGCTGCATAATTTTCCGCTTTGACGGCTCTAAAAGACCAGAGTGCAATGCGACTAATATTCATTCCATCCTAAAGATTTTTTTTGTTCGTACCCGAATTCAGAAAATAAATCAAAATAATAGCTAAAAAGCGGAGTACGTGTTGCTGCAATTGTTATAACGGTACTAAAGTAAAAAAAACTAACTTTGTAAAAAGTGGAGTACGTGTTGGTACAGTTGAAAAATAAAATCGTAAAAACTGGAAGAAGCTATGGCTCCAATTAGAATTAAGTGAATTAAAACACATTACTCTAATTATGTGTTCTGTCCAATTAGAATTAATATCTAAAACCAAAGCTTTATTCACCCAATTAACATAATAGGTTTGATCATTGATAGATTTCATTAAAGTTTCACTATCTGATTCATAGATAACATAATTAAAGTTCTTAAAGGGTGCCAGAGTAATAGCTGCCAGCATAGCCTTACATTCCAGCTCCTCAGCTTCAACTCCTATCTTCATTCCTCCATTGAAGCATTATCCTTGCACCCGAAAGCATCTACCTGCACAATCCTCACTATTAGCCATTTTTTTACCTTGTAATAAATCTGACTTAAAGAAGCATCAAAATGTAGAAGAAACAAGATTAGTTCCAGGAGACACAAGTTTATTAATGCCATCTATTGACATTGTCCTATCTGGAGTTATGTTCTGAAAAATCTTTGAACATAAAATAATCTAAGCTGATGCTTAAAAAAAAATCATCCAAACTGAAACCATTAGCAATTTATAAATCTCATGTCTAGTAATTCCTGCACCAAAGGTAATATTGATATTTAAAACCAACCAAATATATATAGCATAACCACATTCAAGGAATAGGTGATTACTGGATTCCACATGATGATTACACAAACTTCAATGCAGTGAAGTAAACGATTGCAATGCCAAATAAGAGTATGAAGTCTGATTCACCCACCATTGAGTTCTGGTGATACTCCGCAACTGGTGGTACTCCGAAAATATGAATACTATGAAGTAAACGATTTCATCAAATGTGAATGCTTCCCCCTTTTCCACGAAGTAGCGCGCTTTCACGGCTTCGTGCTACAAAAACAACACACAAACTTATTTGGTTACATATAAGTTGAAAAAAGTATTGTGACGAATAAACCATAAAGATACGTACAAGTTGTAGAGGGGACAAGCTATGGTGGATTGCGTGCGATATCCGGTGTTTGATTTTAAAAAACCCATCTACCGCATCTAGGATGATGTTGTGCCTATCCTTGATTTGTTGAACACTTCTTCTTTTCGGGTTCCCATAATCTTGGCTAAATTTGTTATATATCTTCGCCTAATAGGTCTCGGTCGAGCAGCAGTCTAGAACTCGACTTTCGACTGCCCATGGTTTGGTGATTTCCAAATCTTCTGCGGAGTCAAACGATGCCATTTGTTGTATGTGGAGGTAGGGAATGAGTAGGTTCTCTAATAAGATACAAGTGGAGTGCACGTGTGTTGCTGGTCGAACACCGAGTTTCAAATACGTCTTCTTCCATGTTAAACCAGTTGCTTAGCATGATAGAACACCGTTGCGAAGTGAAGAAAAACAAAATCGAGAGACTACAACAACAGATTCTCTTTTCCGGCTCTATAACAACGCCAGCTTAATCTACAATGCAACTTTTACTCCTTACAGCAACAGAAGCTAATTCCTAAATCCATAAAAAAACCACTAGTAACAAAATTTAACTCAACCTAAACCAAATTCCACAATTTCCGACACAAAATTAATACTGTCTAACAAAAATCAATAAGGAAATCATAAGGAAACGTGATCATCCATGTGAACCCAAACCCAAAATTACAATCTTATTATTAGAATTTATCAGAAAATGCTCTGATGAACTCTCTCTAAATTGGTTTATGATCATAAAAAAATGAAAGACCTGAACAAAACAAAAGAAACCCTAACAATATCGATGTGCTTTCTCAATTTCCATCCCAGATAAGATACAAAATCCCAGCCAAGATCATAAAAAACTCTTAAAATGGACAGAACCCTAGGTTTACAGAATATAGTGGAAAACAGTTTTAGTTTTAGGAAATGTATATACCTGAAACCCTAGCGATAGTGATTTCAAATTAAGAAAAAACCATCCCCCATTCATGAAATTAAACAAGTAAGTTCGAATTTAATCTGATAAGAAAAGTATAATTATTATTTTTTTATTTCCTTACCTAGGGTTTCTCTATTTCGCCCCTTCCAGTCTTTCTGCCGCGCAAGTAAGAGAAGGAAATAACTTTTTTATTTCTTTTTTTTTTCTATTTATTAAAGCTACTTTAATTAACCAAAATGCCATTTTACCTAGGTTTATCACGTCATTATGACATAATGGGCTAGACTAGGGAACGTGTTCGATTAAGTCTTTATCTTGGAAATAGGCGTGACCCTCCAAGAATTTATAGTTCTTGATAGAGTAGATAGAGTAGTTTATTAGGGGATTAACAGGGAAACCAAAGAGTTAGATAGAGAGAGAGAAAAAATAATTTCGGAGAGAAATTTGTAGAGAGAGACTATTGTTTAATAAATTTTTCTAAATCAAGTCAATCAAAATGGATGGCGATGATGATTAACACAGACGAAAGGGTAAAGCCCCCATGACTGAAGATCAACTATTGAAAGAGTTGGAAGAGAAAGAAAAACGAGAAAGGTTATCATCCACTATGCAGATGATTGGGCAGATGACCAAGGATGATCTGGAGAAGGTACAAAAGAGAGTAAGTGATGTGTTATATGATATTGAACTCCAACCTCTCTGGGAAGATATGCATGCCATAATGGATGAAAACGAAAAAAAAAAAGAGAAACCAGTTGAAAAACCGGTACATATTTTTCAAAAGAAGTGTCATCATGATTTTTTCATAGATGAATAAGAGGAGGAAAAATTCTGGGTAGTGCAGGGTAAAAAGATGAGGTTGGCTGAAATGGCAGTAATGAAGAAAGAATCTGGGCCGCATGACAGTGATGCAACTACTTCTGAAGATAAAGAGCCTGTTGTTTTTGTTGATCATCGAAGTGATACACATACTGTTTCTGTCCTACAAGAGATAATTAAGGAATTTCGCCAAGATGAGAGATTTGGGATTAATGATTCATTGTTGGACCAAAAGACCGATTCCGAAGCGGATGATGCCGATGAAGACGATGAGGAAGAGGGGTTTGATGAGGAAGAGGGGTCTGATGAGGAAGAAGAGGGGTCTGATGAGGAGGAAGAGGAGTCTTATGAGGAGGAAGATGAATCTGATGATTCTGATTCCGAGTGATATGTATGACAATGAGTAAGCCTTATCGATATTTGAATTCTTCTATAGAGAGATGGTGGATTTTTGGGCAAGTGCTCGAATGGAAATGATGACATAATGTTAAAAAAATGGTTAAGAGATAGATATTATCATTAAAGTACAGAGAAGAATTCAAATGGAGAGGGGTCTAATGCAAATGGTAAGTCACTGAATCATGTGTTTCCTTTTTGGTTCTGGCAATGGAGACTGAAAATGCAGGGTAATGTTATGTTTATTTTTCTTTTTTCATTTTCTTTTTGGTATTTGGACTTTTTGTGGGTAAGATGGTGAAATATTTGTAAATGGGTATGTTTTAGTTTATGAACATGTAAGTGGATATGAAATGATAGTGTTGCTACTAAATATTTCTCAAGACTGAATGAACAGAACAATTGTAACTTTTTTAAATGCAATATGATGAAGTCAACTTATTTATATTGTCCAACGATTGTGTGTCGATAATGTTGGAGATGCAGGATGTATTCCAGAAACTAAAACTACAATCAAAGAACTAGAACATGTACAAGACTAAAATGTATAGAAAACAAATGCATACTGAAAACAAGTCACTTTAGTGTTTATCTATGCAGTCTAATTTACTTGGTGGAGAGGCATATACACACCTAGTCTTAATCTACAATCTGGCAAAGGGACAAATTACGAACATCCATATGTGTTTGATCTTTATATATTCTATCAAATACATGACTAACAAAATTTGACTTGCACATAACTGACATGAACACTACTTGGTGGAGCCTTATGCACACCTAATTTGATTCTACAATCTAACAGTAAATACAAATCACAAAGACTCCTGAGATGCTGCTTCTCAAAACAGAATACAAGCTTTATTCACCAATGCTGACATCCTACAACCAAATACTATGTCTGAGTTTAAGATCATCTATCAACTGACATATAAAACTACTTGGTGGAGGCATAATACCTTTCAACAGGTGCTGGATCTATGAAAAATGTGTAAACCCTGGTAAACTGTGCATGATCAACAAGTGTTGGTGTCTATGAATTTTGCAAAAAATCAATTATGATTGTAGTAATAATGTAATAGGAAAAATTACATCTAAAATTCAATAAGGAAGGAGTATTTTGTTAAATAAGGAAGGTAAAATTTTAATTTTAACAAGTGTACTATCTCATTGACATGAATGCTTAATGTGTCAGGATATTTAGAGATATCTTTATGGTTACGGCAAGATTATATGCATCTAATTAGAACTGACAATCAGTAGTCTAATCCTACAATCCTAAATGCAATATTTTTCTGCTCGGTCTCGGAAAATCCGTAAAATCGCACTTTCCATATATCACCTTGATTTTCGTTTGTTATATTCATGGTAAACATAACCCACCTACTATATTTGGATTTGCATACTAGATATGTATAGGAAAAAAACAACAATATATTTAGCTAGATTTGGATCCTTAAAATAAGAAATTAGATACCTCGTCCATAAGTAAAACAAATAAGGAATTGAGAGGATGAGTTTGAGGATGAGTTCTAATGAGAAATGTGTGGTTCCTGCCAATGGTCTTATTAATAATGATCCTCCTCCTCCGAAGGGCTTTGCTTCATGGGATGACTTTGTGGAAAGCATTGGAAGATTTTGTCGATGAAGAATGGGAATTAGTTCATAATAAGAAAATGATCCATGTTGAAAATTATCATCCTCCTAAGGTTTTTGCTTGTTGGGATGCATTTGAGAAAAGCTATGGTGAACATTTGTATAATGATTATAATGAATAATAACTGGGGAAGCCACCAAGACAAACAAATTTATGGCTGAGCACTCGGCATTGACTAAATTCAAGTTTTTTACATTATTTTTAGTATGCTAATTTTATTAATGTGTAAGCACAATTATGTAACACATTTGATCCTAGGCCTCCATTCCCAATCATATATGAAACCATTCAATTGTTATCACATATGGATCCAACCTGTCAATTACAAACCCACATCTCACATCAAATTTCAGATTATTATTTTTTATACCTCATACATAAAATTGGTAAAGTTTGTCAAAAATAGTCCATCCAGATTTGGCATTGCAATTTATGAAAAATTTGGCCATTTTTTTCAACTCGATACAAGACTCAATATATCATTCCGCAGGTCCCTATCATATTCATGATCCTATAACTTTGAGCATGTCGTTGTCTTAGTTGGTTAACCTTGAACTGCATAGAAAGCCACAACAAAATTATGGTTAAACCTAACATCCAAATCTTTACACCAAGCCCCCTTAAACACATTACTCGTTCATTCTGTTTTGTCAAAATATTGATACTCCAATAGATGAACAATGGACAGAAATTAAATAACATATGCACTTGGAATCTAAAGAAAATATTGTATCCGTAAATATTAAACATTCACAAAAACTATACTTCCAAGCAGCTTTACAAACAGACTAATTAAACATAAAAAAAAAACATAAGATTACACTAATAACAAAAAAACTAAGAAAGACATATATATAACTAAACTAAAGATGATGGATCAAGATGTGATTGAATACCATTCTTGCATAGAAGAACCATGAAAACAAAGGACTAGATCAGTCAGAATCCCCTTCTTCTTCACTGTTGTTGTCGACAATCGTAATCACATCTTTGTATGGCCAAACATCATCATCATCAACATCATTGTCTTCATCTTCATTCTCAAGTGCTGGCCCAAACCAAAATAAGTGTTCTGGATCATCTAAATCATAATCATCATCATCATCAAAATCATACTCATCATCCTCTCTATTGTCCTCCTTTTCTTCATCGTCAACAACATCATAATCATCAACATCTCCAAAACAAGGAACAAGCTCGCAACCAAAATAACCAACAATCTCTTTATCTTCATCAAGAAGAAGAAATCGGAAGGAAGTTACTAGAAGAACAGTCATTTTGTCTGGTTTGATTCTAAAACTTTCAGTTTTTGATACTGAAACCCTAGTTTATAGAGAGACTTGGAAAAGAAAAAGTGGTATTGTCCAGTCTCCCTTCCTTGTTCGTGTTTTATACCGTGACGCACGTTTTCACTTTACCTCTAGCTTAGCCACGTGCAAACTTGGATAGTGAACAAGTATGCGGCTTTGGAAAATAAATAAAAAGTAATATAAAAAAATATTGGATAAAAAATTAAAATCAAGGAATTTATTTGGGTGGAGATACTCCCCGTAAATTTAGATTTGGACGATAAATACTTGCTAAGAATCATGACATCGAAATATAAATTGGTTTACAAGCGTGACATCAGTAAAAATGGAAAATTACCATTAAGAAATTTGTCTCGGTGGAAATACTCCCCAGAAACTTAGATTTGGACGAAAAATTCTTGCTAAGATCATGACATGGAAATAAATAAAAATTGGTTTAGAAGCTCGTCCAAGAGTGACATCGGTAAAAATATAAAATTACCATCAATCAATTTATCTTGGTGGAGATACTCCGCGTAAACTTAGATTTGGACGATAATACTTGCTAAGATCGTGACATCGAAATATAAATTGGTTTACAAGCTCGTGCAAGAGTGATATTGGTAAAAATGGAAAATTACCATTAAACAATTTGTCTCAGTGGAAATACTCCCCGGAAACTTAGATTTGGACGAAATATTCTTGCTAAGATTGTGACATCGAAATAAATAATAATTGGTTTAGAAGCTTCTCCAAGAGTGACATCGAGTCTTGTCGACGAAGCCAATCATAGTCGTTCGTGAATTCATAATGCTAACCAATCAAATAAACTAGTTTCACCTGATAACCTAACATCCCCAAACATCCTTTCCAATATTATCGGCTTATCGGTCCGATACGACCAATAATGCGATATTATCGGATATTCATATGTATCGATGATATATCATGTTTCGTCCAAATTAAAGGCACAAACATGATAAAATCCTATATTGTCGGCCAGTATTTTAAAAAATAAATACTGATCTCGGTTCTTTTAATACAAATTTAATTGTAAGAGCTAGCTAGAATTTCTTCTAAAAATATGAATTGGGATTTTAATTAAAAAATTGCACAAAAAAGCATTTATGATCTTCACTTGCTAGTACTATATATTAATCATTTATTATTTTGCTTTTAAGAATATGTGAATTGGGAGTAAAATAGTGTAATGTAGCTGACTCAGTAGTAAAGAAAGGATACTATTATATCCAAGGTACTAGTAATAAAAGAATTAGCTAGTACAATAATAAATACTTCAGTTTGCAGTGGTATTTTTTGATCTTTCATCATTTCTACTTTAACAATTTGTGTAGAATATTGTAGTGGGACCCTGTCCTAAATACCATATGCATCACTAAATACTAGGATTATATATATGGAACATTCCTATGATTGATTTTTGGATTTATGGGTACATTCCTATGGTAGTTGTACTTTAGGATTTATTGTTATGTGTGACTAAAAGAAAAGTATGAGTCAGTATTGTATACCCCACAAGATCTGATAACTTTTGGTCTTATTAAAAACAATAAAAAGTTGGTATATCCTTCTCACACTTATATTTTTTTAATTTACTTTTTTTGGTAACAAGATATAAAGCATAGAAAGAAAACAACATAACTATATGCTTCTCACACCTTTGACTACCTAATTAGCTTTTTTCAGTCATCATTACACCTCAGTTTCTCATATTTCACTTCCACTAATATATGCAATCACAATGAGTCCCTTATTTTTTGTGCGCATGCAAAAAAAGAAGATCTAGGTAGCTGTTACGGTCCTGTAATAAATGGGCATGTGACAGTAGCCATAATGAGTATCTTGTGCGGCCTTATTTGGTACATGCAAAAGAAAAGATAGATCTCTTCAGTACTCCTCTTCTTCTGTTTTGCCAAATAATATAGAGAATATTATTTTTTGTTTCTAAAATGTCTGTCACATTGGGTTGGCTTGACCCAAATTTGGCATTGGTGCCAAGATCCCGTGTGGTCCAGTCTTTCCATAAATTAATGCTATATTTCTTCCATTTTGGTTGTGCCTAAATTTAAATTAAAATCTGATAACTCTCATAAAATTAAAAATTGGTTTAGAAGCATATTCCCGACGAGTGACATCGTTAAAAATTGAAAATTACCATCAATCAATTTATCTTGGTGGAGATATTCCCCGTTAAGATGATAAATACTTGCTAAGATCGTGACATCGAAATATAAATTGGTTTACAAGCTCTTCCATGAGTGACATCGGTAAAAAATGGAAAATTACCATCAATCAATTTATCATGGTGGAAATACTCTCGGAAACTTAGATTTGGATGACATCGAAATAAAATTTGGTTTAGTTGAATAAGCCATGTCCAAGAGTGACATTGGTAAAAAACTTGGATATCGAGTCTTGTCGACGAAGCCAATCATAGTCGTTCGTGAATTCATAATTCCGACCAATCAAATAAACTAGTTTCACCTGATAACCTAACATCCCCAAACATACTTGCCAATATTATCAGCAGATCGGTCCGATACGACCAAGATATTCATATATATATGTATCGCTGACATTTTATGTTTCATCAAGATTAAAGGCACAGAGATGATAAAATACTATATTACCGGCTAGTATTTTAAAAAATAAATATTGATCTCGGTTCTTTTAATACAAATTTAATTGTAATAGCTAACTAGAATTGCTTCTAAGATTATGAATTGGGATTTTAATATAAAAAAATGCACCAAAAAAGCATTTATGATCCTCCAAGGCACTAGCTAGTATTATATTAATAATTTATTATTTTGCTTCTAAGAATATGTGAATTGTGAGTAAAATAGTGTAATGCAGTCGACTCAATAGTAAAGAATAGATAATACTCAATCCAAGTCACTAGTAACAAAAGAATTAGCTAGTACTCCAGTTTGCAGTGGTATTTTTTGATCTTTGATCTTTTCTACTTTAACAATCTGTGTAGAATATTCTAGTGGGACCCTGTCCTAAATACCAGCCCCATCACTAAATACTAGGAGTATATATATGGAACATTCCTATGATTTATTTTTGGATTTTAGGGGTACATTCATATAGTAGTTGTACTTTGGGACTTCTTGTTATGTGTGACTGAAAGAGAAGTATTATAACAAGAGCATGTATTGTATACCCAGGATCTAATAACTTTTTGTGTTATAAAAAACAATAAAAAGTTGGTATAGCCTTCTCACACTTATTTTTTAATTTACTTTTTTTGGTAACAAGATATAAAGCAGAGAAAGAAAACAACCTAACTATATTCTTCTCACACCTTTGACTACCGAAACAAGTACTCCTCTTCAATTTATTCTTTAATGAAGCAGTATCTTTGATCAGAGCAATGAAGCCTTTTTTTTTTAATTTATTAATTTTTCAGTAAAACATTTTCCTTTTTTCCTTTTTTGAATTTATTAACATTTTATTTTTGGTATCTTATCAGACCTTCTGGAGTTTATTCTCTCCTTCAAAAGAAGTATTCTGGCAATCACAACGCTACTGCTTTTGTCAATCATCATTACTCAGTTTCTCATTTTTGTCAATCATCACAATGAGTCCCTTATTTTTTGTGCGCATGCAAAAGAAGAAGATCTAGGTAGCCATAATGAGTATCTTGTGCGGTTGGGTATATGCAAAAGAAAAGATAGATCTCTTCAGTATTCATCTTCTTCTGATTTTTTGTGTGCATGCAAAAGAAAAAGATCTAGGCAGCTATAATGAGTATCTTGTGCGGCCTTGTTGAGTACATGCAAAAGAAAAGATAGATGTCTTCGGTACTCCTCTTCTTCCGTTTTTCCAAATAATATAGAGAAGATTATTTTTTGTTTCTAAAATGTCTGTCACATTGGGTTGGCTTGACCCAAATTTGGCATTGGTGGCAAGATCCCTTGTGGTCCAGTCTTTCCATAAATTAATGCTATATTTCATCCATTGTGGTTGTGCCTAAATTAAAATTAAAATCTGATAACTGTCATAAGGGATTATGTTTATATAAGGTATATTATGGAAAACTGAGTTGACTCGATGAGTTAAGATAATGAAAATTGATTGATTAACAAACAAATATCAAGCAAAGAATTTGAACATGAGCATATATTAAAGAACCAATATTTTTATATTATTCATTCTAAAACTAAATGAAGCAAAATAATACCAACATCCACAATATTAAAAAACAAAAACCACATTATTCGAAAGTTTCTTTGATAATCTGCTCAACTAAAACCATCGCATCTGGTAATCATGTTGCAGCGTTAGCAGGCTGTGCTGGAACTTGAAGTACCTTTTCTTCTAAAGGTGTCTCCCTGGTTATTTCTGGTGTGCCAGATACAGTTTCACCAACAGGCTCATTCGAAGGAATGGGAGCATGGACACTATCCATTTCAACAGAAGCAGAAGCAGGAAGAGTAAGATTGTAAACATGAGCTTGAACTTCAGCTAACAGGGGCATGCCAGGAACCTTAAACATGCCATCAATAGTTATGGTGATCCTTAGCTTTCTAGGGACATCCGTTACTATCCTTGGAATTGTTTTAATGCTCTCGGTATTATTCTTATTGGAACTCATTTTCTTCGTCTAATATATCAATCTATATTTTATGCTAGTGTGGTTTGTACGACCTCTTTAATTAATAATATATATATATATATATATTAGAAAAACCCTTTTTTTTTAGGTTAGGAGCATTATCTCCAATTACCTAATTTAGTTGTATTCCGCATATCACTCTCAAATAAACAAAATATAACAGTTTCCATATTGATAAATATATTATCATATACGCGTACAACACCACATTGATTTTAGTATATAGTATGATTTGTCTAAATACGGAAAAATAGCACGAAAAAAATTCGTAAACACAACCATGTTGATTTAGTACATGGAGTATATGCTTTATCTTACAGTAGATCATAATCATGTACTCTTCGCTAATGTGCATGCCTTGGCTACACTCTTGCCAAATATGTAGGTATTTGAAGTATCTCTCTCCATGATTCGCCATGCCTAATCTTCTCTGAACAAATTTCTATTTTTGGTGTAATTCCCTCGGTAATTCACACCTACTCAAAGCCATGCGCAACAATTCCGTCCAACCAAGCGCTATAACCATGCCCAAATTCTCTTTTGGCTTTCGTATATTGGTCAACACCATAAATTACAGCTATGATTGGCAATAGCAATATATATTGAGATCATTTTTTTTTCTTCAAAAGATTAATGTACTATGGTCATAACCCTAATTTCTTGTCTTCAAAACATTAATATACTATGGTCATAACCCTAATTTTTAAATTTGCAATGGACACATAAATAAAATGTTGATAAACTGGAATAAATTTCACACAAACACGTGAAAATATCCATTTCTTGTTTGGATCATGAATTTTTAAATAAGGCATGTTGATTACGGATACGACTATTGGCCAAACGGTGTAATGGTTCGCGCCCCTTCGTATTACGCTTCACATTAACCGAATAGATTTTGAAACACCAAAAGACGTGAAAATTCCAACAGGTATGTTGTGTGGGGACACATATTGCATCCATTGGATGTCTATATAAGCATTCAACAAAAACGAAATCCTAAATACTTCTACATTAAAAAAAATATATTTTACCAGTAATAGTAATGGAAATGTTGCCGGATTTAACTCCCGAGATACTACACCTCCTCCCAAGTACAGAAGGTATTTTGTAAGCAAATGTGTATGCAAAGAGTGGAATTCTGTCCTTGCAGACAAAAGAATTGGACTCCTTTTCGGTTTCACTCAAAAAGTGACAGAAGAAAAAGTTACGTAACTCTTCTACAGAGAACAAATTGAGGAGGAAGATTACTACACGATGATGGGAGATTTCTATCAGATGTTATTTGGAAACAATGGTACCTGAAATATTATCCGATCCTATGATGAAAACATGTCACACCTAATCGGCGGATACTGTAATGGTATGGTATATTTTTATGTTTCACACCATGTCATACAAGATCCTATATATATTATGAATCCAACAACGGGTGAGCACCTCCATCTGCCACAAATATGCGATCCAACACCAACGCCACAAATTAGTTGGGATCCACGATTCGTCGTAGGGGGTTTCGGCTATTGTGAACATACCTGTGAATACAAAGTAGTTCGAATTCAAGTGGACGGTAAAGTGGACGTACACACTCTAGGCGACAACAGGGGATAGAGGAACATCAGAGATTTTCCTTTTACTTTTTGGGATTAAGGTGTGTACGCACATGATTTTATTTTTTGGATAAATCATTATTTTTATGACAATATTCAGATAGTATCTTTCAATTTGGACAATGAGACAATCTAGTCACATTCGCTACCCCCGCATCATATTTATGAGAATGGTGGTTTCAGTACTCCAAAACTTGGAATGGTCTTGTCTTGAGTTCGCCTTTTATTTTACAACATTCACGATATTTATGATCTCTAGATTGATTTTTGAGCACCCATTTCCGATAATGATATTCATGCACGAGCACCCGGTGTAGAATGGAATTGGGAACTTAAGAGGAGCATTTTCTTGGAAGAGCCTTCGAATCTATGGTGGCCGCCTTATAAGCTTATAGCCTTGGGAAAGAACAACGACATCCTATTGCAAAACAATCGTTGTTTAGCACGTTATAATGAACTCACCAGAACTTTGACAGAAATTGCGGAGATAAGGTGGGTAAAGGTTAGAGTTACTCCTCACATGAGGAGCGTCGTCTCGTTGAGGAATTTTGGAGGGCAATCGGAAACATTACTGACGATGTCCATGCCACAAACATATTCCGAGTGTAGTGTTTTTGTTTTTGTTTTTGTTTTGATCAGAGTAATGTAGTTTGGTGTTCAATATATATATTTATTTATTTATTTATTTTAATAATATTATTTCTCATCTTTGATTATTATTATTTTCGTATCTTGTCTGGACTAAAAGTTGTTTTTGAAATCTAAAGAATCAGACTTGGTCTTATTTTGGGTAATAATGGTTGGTATTTTATTTAATGGAGTTAATGCTTTTAAACATATTCCCAACGAATTTAGAGGGAGATTTTCTTTTATGGTGGTCAATTTGGTATAAAGGGAGGCATTTCTGTATTCCAGTTGTATTTATGGTTATAAATTTTGCGAATTTATAGGGAGACTTTTATGTGTTCATTATAATAAAATCCGAGAGGGGAAAAGAAAAATGTAAAAAGACGTGAGAATTTGAGATGCAAAGGGTATAAGTGATTGATAGACAAATCAATGATGATATTCTTGAAAATGCACACGAATGAAAAAGATTTTGTAACTGATGGGGATTTGAGAAGTCGGAAAAAAAATGTTGATTACGTGACTAATCGGGATTCTTTTTGTAGACGAATTATTGATTTGAAACTGGTGTTTGACACCAAAACACAAAACCAGAACATAAATGGGCAAAAAGAGAAATACTTAAATTATGGTACCATTAGCCCATATTTGTAGTGATACATTCACGTTTTGTATTTTATGGACAGTTCCTGTTTTATATTATCAACCAATGCCGTTGTAAATATTAAGTTGTTGTCGTGACGGGTATTCTAATTCCAGGAAGTCATCATTAGTGAATTGGTGCATAAGTAGCTGTAATGAGAATCACAGCTTCTTTCTGTAATTTAAATGAAAGACAGGAAGACCCCTTCCCCTTGATGGACTCTAGTCTTATAGAATCCATATAATTTCAGCAATCCTTTGTGATTTCGATACAATGTCAAATT
Source organism: Papaver bracteatum (assembly GCA_023529315.1). Lineage (NCBI taxonomy): Eukaryota > Viridiplantae > Streptophyta > Magnoliopsida > Ranunculales > Papaveraceae > Papaver > Papaver bracteatum. The sequence continues at coordinate 254,171 of JAJJWX010003827.1, read as the reverse complement.
TGTGTAATAAAATTAGGCGTGATTTTTCCAAGTAGCCATTTGTTTTCAACACAATACTTGTGCTTTCTATATATCCAGTTCTTTGGTCATAAATTGAGTTTGATAATGCAACCAACAACTCCAACAACATTCAATCATAGACAAGAAAACATTCATTAAACAAGAAAATTAATCCATTGGGCAGTCATTAATTAGGCAACTCCAATGCCATTCAGTCATTAACATTACAAAAAACATGAAAATAAATCCTAAATCCAAAAATTAAATTCCAAAAAACAAATCAAGATTCAGTCGTCAACAGTCCACAATTTCCCATTAGACATTCTTAATTCCAATTTTTCTCTGTACTTTGATGATACATATTTCTTCAAAATAGTAACTTGTGTAACCATTTGCAATTAAAATCTATATCATCATTTCCATTAAAGCAACTTAACCCAAAAAATCTACCAGCTATAAGAAAATTGAAATTGGTAGAGTCTTACCTATTGCCAGCCATCACTCGGAGTCGTAATCCGACCTTTCCCTCTCCGATCCCATATCAGTTTCAGAATCAGTCACTATGTTGAGTATGACCTCATTTTTCATGTGGTGTTCGTGATATGTACGCATGATACTCATCCTCTATACTGATTTTAGCCTCAGGGTGGTCTGTATAATCCTTATATCTTCCTGCATAAATTGATGCTCTTCTATCCCTAATCCTTTTCATTAACAACACACCTTATCTCCTTTCCTTTTTATGCAACAACTGCAAAAATTCTTTTGTGTATTCTTCATCTTTTACTTTCTCTTTGTTTTTTTGTTTTTTTTTTTATCTTCATTTTCTGCCTCATATATTGAGTTTGCATGAAAAAACTCATTCCACAACAGATCCATATCATCATCTTGGTTATTGTTCTTCAAACCTACCTCTTCCTCTTCTCTCATATTCCTTGCCTCTTCTTTCTTCTTCTTTTTATTCAATCTTATTGCTTTCAATATATAGTACTTAGCTTTCTCTAGTTGCTCCAAATCCATTTCAAATACTTCCTTTCTCTTCAAGCACTCCTCCTTATCAACTTCTTCCTCTGTCATTGGGGTATTGCCTTTTGATGGTTTGGAACCACTCTCTTTTTATGGGTTATTTGGAGCCATTGTTATCTCTGAAACTTTTTTTATTCTTCTTTTATCTTGGCTTAATTTTCTCTCTGGAAAATGAATATAATCCATAATTCCTCTTTCACATTTTTTTTTCTGAGACCTATTCCCAAGAGACGCATGCAGCGGTTGAATTCAAAGAAATAATAACACCCCGGTTGAATTCAAAGAAATAATAACACCCTACTAAAATTTCATGTCCTTTCATACATACTTCATGACGTAATGGTTATCCTTTAGATTTTGTTTCCTTTTAAATAAAAATTCAGTTATAGGTTTAAGCTATAACTGCTTATAAGATAAAACGGGCAAATATGCTTTACTTTCCTGCTCATTAAGGATGGGACCATTCTAATCATGCTTGTTCATCAAGGACGTGACTATTCGCCAACAGGTGCATTGGATGTCTATATAAGCTTTATTGGTGTCTGCTTGTAGCATTCTACAATAAGAAAATCCTAAATGCTTGTAATTTTATTTTATTTTGATAATCTTTCATAAGTATAATAGTGATGGATATGTTGCCGGAATTAACTACCGAAATACTACAACACCTCCATACTGCAGAAAGCGTTTTAGCAAGCAAATACGTTTGCAAAGAGTGGGATATTGTCCTTGAGGGTAAAAGAATTGGACTCCTTTTTGGTGTGGGGAAAGGTGAAGTTACTCAACTCTTTTATAGAGAGGGAGATTTCATCCTGATCGCAACATCCAACAATCACGACGCCCCGAATGATGGAACCTATGATGATTGGACTAAGTTGCACCCAATAGTTGAATCGTGCAATGGTCTGGCATGTTTTTATATTTCACACCACGACATACAAGATCATGTATATATTATGAATCCAGAAACTGGTAAGCACCTCCATCTATCACAAATATGTATCTTAATCGCACCAGATCAAGTACTTTCGTGTTATCCACGATACAACGTAATTGGGGGTTTCGGCTACTGTCAGCGTAACAATGAGTACAAGGTAGTTCGAATTCACATGGATGGTAAAGTTCAAATACACACTCTAGGAGACAAGAGGGGATGGAGGAACATCAGAGAGATTCCTTATACTTTTCGGAGTTCAGGTGTGTACGCACATGGTTGTATTTTTTGGAAGGATTGTTATTAGCGGGATATTGGCATAGTATCTTTCAATTTGGATACTGAGACGTTTCATCTACATTCGCCATCCCCGTATCATATTCCTGGGAGTGAATTTTCATCACTTGGGATGGTTATGTTCGGAGTTCGCCTTTTATTTTATTACATCCATGAGGGGGTTGGTCAGCCCCGCATAGATTTCTAGGCTCCCATTTCCAAATAAAATATTTATACATGGGCACCTGGTGGGGAATGAAATTGGAATCATGAGATGAGAATTTTCTTGGAAGAGTATGGGGATGGATGGCCGACTTATGAACCGATAGCCTTTGGAAGTAACAAGGACCTACTATTGTGGCAGAATAAGCGTTTATTGCGTTACAATACACTCACCAGAACTTGGACGAAAATTTGGAGGACACTACCGTGGGAAACATGGGCAATTATTCCTCACATGAGGAGCGCTGTCTTATTGAAAATTTTTGGTGGACAATCGGAAACGTGTACTCATGATGTTCATACCACCAACACATTCCTTGGGTTATTTATGTAGCTTTTTTTTTCTTGTAGTTGTGTTTTTTTTTTTTTTAGTATTTGGTATTTGAATTTTTTTCTATGTTGAAATGTACAATTTATTCCTTGAGTTATCTATGTAGTTTTTTTTTTCTTGTAGTTGTGTTTTTTTTTTGGTGTTTGGATTATTTTCTATGTTGAAATAGTCAACCTTCGGTTTTTTTCATTGTTTTTTGCGTTACGCCTAGTCCACCCCAACCGACCTAGGTAATTAGTCGAAAAGTAGGAAAATTATTTGGGTATTTTTGTTATGTTCGGAATGTATATTAGATTAAAAAGGAAATTAGATAAACATGAAAATATTCATTCCATATCTCATTATATTGCCACAATATCTCATTTTTTAGTACAATATGGAAATTGAAATATTCGGTGTAAATACCAAAGAATAGTGATTTAAGATATTGATGGAAAACCTAAAAGAATATCTCATTTTTACTCGTAGCATTCTACAATAAGAAAATCCTAAAATCTTGTAAAAAAAATTTTTTTTGATAATCTTTCATCAGTATAATAGTGATGGATATGTTGCCGGAATTAACTATCGAGATACTTCAGCGCATCCAAGCTGCAAAAAGCGTTTTAACAAGCAAATGTGTATGCAAAGAATGGAATACTATCCTTGGGGACAAAAGAATTGGATTCCTTTTTGGTGTCACACCAAGAATGGGGAAAGATAAAGTTACCCAACTCTTTTATAGAGAGGAAGATTTCAGACGGATCGTAACAGACAACAATCACGACGCCCCGAATGATGGAACCCATGATGATTGGACTATGTTGCACCCAATAGTTGGATCTTGCAATGGTATGGTATGTTTTTATGTTTCACACCATGGCATACAAGATCATATTTATATTATGAATCCATAAACTGGTAAGCACCTCCATCTGTCACAAATATGCATCCCAATCGCACCAGATCAAGTACTTTTGTGGTATCCACGATACAACGTAATTGGGGGTTTCGGCTACTGTCAACGTACCAATGACTACAAGGTAGTTCAAATTCACATGGATGGTAAAGTTCAAATACACACTCTAGGAGACAAGAGGGGATGGAGGAACATAGCAGGGGAGATTCCTTATACTTTTCGGAGTTCAGGTGTGTACGCACATGGTTGTATTTTTTGGAAGGATTGTTGTCAGCATGATACTGGCATAATATCTTTCAATTTGGACACTGAGACGTTCCATCAACATTCGCCACCCCCGCATCATATTCCTGAGAGTGAATTTTGAATTAATACTTACCCATCACTTGGGATGGTCATGTTTGGAGTCCGCATTTTATTTTACTACATTAATAAGGGGATTGATCGGCCCCGGATAGATTTCCGGGCTCCCATTTCCGAAGAAAATATTCATACATGGGCACCTGGCGAGGAATGGAATTGGAATTATAAGATAAGCATTATATTTAAAGAGGATGAATGGCCGACTTATAACCCGATAGCCTTTGTAAATAACAAGGACCTTTTATTTTGGCAGAATAGGCATTTATTGCGTTACAATACACTCACCAGAACTTGGACGGAAATTTGGGGGACACTAACGTGGGAAACAATGGTTGCAATTATTCCTCACATGAGGAGCGCTGTATCGTTGAAGAATTTTGGTTGACAATCGGAAACGTGTACTCATGATGTCCATGCCACTAACACATTCCTTGGCTTATCTATGTAGATTTTTTTCTTATAGTTGTTTTTTTTGTTGTTTTTTTTTTTTTTTGGTATTTGATATTTGGTATTTGGATTTGGGCAGTGCTATCCCGCGTGACCTCGCATAATGGCTTTATAAGCTAGCAGGTTTTTAGCCGTCTGATGTAAAAAAATCTCCCATTTTGGTTTTCGATGAATAACACAGCTGTCGCCAGTTATGAAAAAAAGTACATATTCCTCATAGATCCTTATATTCATGTCATATTGTTAGTTGCTCCATCTAATGGGTCCAGCTATAAAAATCACATACAGTATCTATCAATGGCATCAGAAGTTACATAAAAAAAAATGGCATCAGAAGTCAAATCTAGTCTAAAAACTATCATCCTAGTCGATACCCATTTCTAAGCATAGTTGGGATGGGACTGAATCTTTAAAAAATTAGTCGTGATCATAGGAAAGATTGTATGTTAATCTTTGAGCTGCAATTTCTACTTCCACCGCTAGGTAGGATTCCCTCTCATTCTCCAAATGCTTTAGTTTTTATAATCCTACAGATGAGTGATGTTTAGTCATCTTTAATCATCTATCGTCTTTCATTTTTATAGTTCTCAAAACTACCAGTAACTTGGTTCTATATATGCATGGTATCAAACACAAATCCTTGCAAATACATTTAAAAAAAAAAAAAAAAAAAGAGTAGTTCCTTATTTATTAACTTCTAACTTCTCTTGGGTACAGAGTTCCCATTGAGTCATTTCTTACAATTACATTAAGGAATTGCGGACATGTTTGTTCCCAGATGTTAGTTGAGTAAAGGTTTGTGTTGCTATTCCCATTTTGTAATTGCTTTTTTGCTGCAAAATCTGCAAGTCCGTCTGGCGCCTGATTTGCCTCCCGGTATGTGTGAGTGATTACATACATTCCTATTTGTTGTGGCAGTTGTTGTATCTCCTGCAGCATATTTTGAATGATCCAAGGTGCATCCGAATAGTGTTTCGAAACTAAAGTTTCCAATACCGTGGAGTCCGTTTCGAATAGAATGTTGCTCCATCCTTTAGTTACGGCCATCCTTGCCGCCAACAGCAAAGCCCAAGTCTCCGCCACAATTGCTGTAGTTTTGCCCAGTGGAGCTGCCATTGTCATCTTGACCAAACCCCGTTCATCTCTGCAAATCCAGCCCGCCCCCGCCGCCTCTGGCATGCCTTGTGTATCCATCTTACTAGCTCCATCTGTATTTATTTTCATCCAATGCGCTTGCGGTGCTTCCCATTTTATCCATACTATAGTTTTTTGGCCCTCTCCCTGTTGTACGTGTACATGTCTTGTCACCACATTGTGTTTTGTAGCCCAAATGTATTCATGACTTAAGAGAAGCGCAATCTGGAAGATATGTTGCGGTGTCTGCCAAATGTTGTTGTATATCTTCGCATTTCTTGCCAACCATATATTCCAAATTAAGTAACAGCACAAGGTTGGCTCGTTTTTGAATTCCTTCATGTTGTATATCTTGGCTTAATGGAGGAATTCCTTCATATTTAATCAATCTTTTTTTTTTTTTTGAAACTGAAAATTGAATTGATAATCAAATATTGTTTACATAGTTTGCATCTTCACCGGTAATCAATCTTGTTCCCCCTTTCTGGGATTAAATCCTTCCTCTAGCTAAATCACTATCATTGCAAAATACGTCCTTGCAACAACAACAAAAAACAGTATCATGTGTAGATCCATTTAAATACATAATCAATGGATAATAACTTTAGAAAAGCTTTTGATGATGAAATTCTCTAGAGGGATCAAAGTTTTCTTTTTGTTGAACAATAAATTTGACCCTAATTAATCTGAAGTAAAAGAGTTTTTTTTTCTTTTTTAACGCAAAAGTCTGTAAATTAAAAAATCGAAATAAACGCTGGTTGTTTTGATTTTGTCAAACTAAGTGGAGGGCTTCTAAATAATTAAAATAATTGACGATTGTACATAAATCATCAACGGCTAGGAATAGCTATGTATTATCATCCAATGGGTTTTAACCCGCTAGCTTATAAAGCCAGCATGCGAGGCCGCGCGGGAGAGCATTTCTCTTTGGATTTTTTTTTCTATGCTGAAATGTATAATTTATTCTTTGGGTTATCTACGTTGCTTTTTTTTTTTCTTGTAGTTTTTTTTTTTCTTTCTATTTTGAAATGTTCAATTTCGTGTATCAACATGATAGTGTTGCCGCTAAATGTTGGGTCATTGTTAAACTAGCCAACCTTTGTTTTTTTCATTTTTTTGCGTTACACCTATGGGTCCAGACGACCTGGCCACCCCAAGCAACCTAGGTAATTAGTTGAAAAGTAGAAAAATTATTTGGGTATTTCCTAAGAGATCGTAATTAGATAAATATGAAAATATTCATTACATATCTCATGAGATCGTGTATTAAATTAAAAAGGAAATTAGATAAATATGAAAATATTCATTCCATATCTCATGATTTAGTTTAGTTTGTTATGTTCATAATGTATATTAGATTAAAAAGGAAATTAGATAAACATGAAAATATTTAATCCATATCTCATTATATTGCTATAATATTATGTGTAAATACCAATGAATAGGTGATTTAAGATAATGATGAAAACCCTAAAAAATTAGGGTTTTTGTAGATGCATTTTACTACCAACTACATCCAAAGGATAGAAAGCTTCTACTCAAGTCAAATGAAAGTAAGCACTCAACAATGAACACAAGATATACGTGGTTCGGTATGATTACCTACGTCCACGGGGGTGAAAGGGTGAATCTTATTACTTCAAAGTGTTACAAAGGTGTTGATCTTAGTCGGATTTACTTACAAAGATGAACTTACTTCTCACTCTCTTCTCCTTGGTGTAAACTCGAGTTTCTCTCTCTCTCCCAAAATTACAACCTACCTCTCTTGGATACAAGTCACTCTATTTATATGAGAAGTTCCATACAACCAAGTTAGGGTGTGGGTCATGTTACATCTATTATGAAGTTCTGTGATCGGGCCTTCTTACGTCGCCCCTTCTTCTATGCGCATGGCCGATGCATCTTGATTCCTTCGTCTGTCCCTTGTCCGAGCCGACCTCTTCTGGTGTTCTTTTGACACGATGTCGCCTGTCGCCTCAGCGGTGGGCCGATGTGACACGTACTTTCTTATCCTTATGACCGTTGTACCTCGTTTGACCCACCCTGTCTTGTCTTGTCAGCTCTGTCAGAAACCTGGGGTTAAGTCTTGTCCGACAGCTGTAGAACGATCACGCCCGATCCACGTGGCTCCTCAAATCTCGCGCCTGTTGATCTTCCTTCTATGCTTCGTGTCTCTTCGTTTTTAGGTGCACCAAGGCTTAAGATGTTGCCACCTGGATCTGTGGATAATTTACACCTACATTTATGCCCCTTCTTTCGCTCGTGTGGGAGACACGAGTGGAAGAACGTCGTCCCAACTGCCCACGTCTTCGTCCATGCCGCAAATCCCGCCATGCAATGCCCCACTAACTGCACTTTATTACCTATAACCGTCGGCGTCGGTTACAACTCTTCCCCTTTAAATAACCCGCTTCTTTTTCTCCTTCTTCTTCTTTATCTTTTCTCTCTCTGTTCCCTGCCGCTGCAACTTTTCTCCCAGATTCCTTCATCACTCTTTGCTTCTGAGAACCCTAATTTTCTTGATTTTCTTCCTTCATCTTCTCCTCACCGATTACTACAGTAGCCGTTGTTACAGTCTCGTCGCCTTATCTCTCTTCGTCGAGAACCAAGTTCTACATTGTTTCCGTTAATGGCTTCTTCTCCCTCCATGACTGAGAGAAGGTCTGTTGATGATGTTTTTTCCGAGATTGATGCTTTTTCCCTTTCTTCACTGTTTTCTTACGAGAGTCCCTCCGAGTACGATGTTCGTGCCATGAAATCTATCTTTCCTGAAGATTCTCCTTCTATTTCGTGCAGGTCCGAGAGAAGGGTGAAAGATCTTTCCGACGAGGAGTTCGTTCAGCAGCTGAAGGAAAAGTACGACCTTGGAAATTACGAAGTTACCCTGATCTCGGGCCAAAACAGCCTTTTGAAGAAGTCCGATATGACGAAGCACGAGCAGTCGGCTGATTGCGTGGTCATTACTCAGGGCCAACTGGAGCTAGGCCTTCGTCTTCCCCTATACAACCCTGATAGCCCATTTTATTACGAAGTTCTTTCCCAGCTCAAGCCCTCTCGTGCTTTGGCTCAGTGGACTGACAATACTTTCCGAATTATGAACGAATGGAGGGATCGCCGAGATGGTCATGGTTCTACTGCCGAGTGGTCGACCTACAAGCCCGAGGACGCTCCAGAATATACCGTTTCCAATTTCCTTGTCAATTATCGAGCTGGTACTTCCACCTTAGGCGATCTTGCTGGTTTTGCTGCTAGTCCTCATCGGGTCAAAACTATGCCCGAGGGTGTTGACATGATGATGCTGGATGCCGATCCCATCGGCCAGGGTTCCAACAAGCGAGCCCGCCATTCTAATGATCCGATCTATCCCCGAGTTCCGCTTCTCGTCCGAGGCCCCATTCTACATGGTAGCTTCCCGTCGCCTACTTTTCCTGCCGAGCCCTATTCTTTTTGGGTAGTTAATGATGACAAGGATGATAAGGTATGCGTTTTCTCCTTTGTTGTTGTTTGCTATCTTGTTAGCCTCGGGCGTCAACTGGTCACTTGTTGTTGTTTGAAAATCTCAGGGCGATTCTACCAAGGGAGCCGGATCGTCTAAGAAAAGAGGTGCTGGCACAAGGGTTGAGGAAGACCAGGGGAAGGTAACAAACATGATGATTTTCTTATAAGTACATGTACTTGCCCCTGTTTTTTTCCTTCACATGTTCTGACGAGACACCTTGTGCAGAAACACCCTAGGCGCGATGATGGTGATGTTGACGAGGTTGACCCCCATCCTCTTAGGCGTAATCCCCTCAGAGGTAAGCAAGTTGCTAAGCCACCGCCGAAGAGGGCCCCAGTCATTGAACTTTCCGATGAAGATGAACTATTTGGTGAGAATATCTCGGGTGACAAAGGCGATGAGCAAGGTGTGGGCGACCAGCAGGAGCCCTTGGAGACGCCCGTCTTAGAGAAGGTTGTTACTGATGTACCGGAAGAGCTTCTTCGCGTGCCCCGGATTACTGAGGGGTCATCTTCTGGCGCTGCAATTTCATTCACCGTCTCTGGCCCTATCATGAATTCTTTGGGTGCGCTCACTTCACCCGATTTTGGAGCGTATACTGAGGAAGAGATGTTGAATGCGGTGCCCCTCTATGGCGATATCTCCCAGACTCTTGACACAGTGGTGAGCGGCTTGTTTTAGCATAGTGGTGCCCCCCTATGATTTCTGTTCTTATTGTCGCTTACAACTTACTCGCGTTTACTTGTGTTAGATCCTGAATCGGGTACGCTTAGATGCCGCTAGTCGACACAGAGAAAAGCAATTGTTAGAGTCTCTCCAACTCCAGCTACAGAACGAAAGGAGCCGCGCGCGCGAGCTAGAAATTAAACTCGCCGATGCCCAAGGTATGCCACAATTCTGCGACTCTTAACTTATGTTGATTGAGGTTATCGTGCCATCATCCTGAGTCGGGTATCCTTCTGCTAGCCGAGGTAACTAGTGTAGGCTTAGACGCGTCTTCCGAGTTTAGGATCATGAAGAGGAAATGGGATATTGAGAAGGATTTGGTAGAGAATCTCCGTCGGCGAATGGCAAACAAAGATGACAAAATAGATCGCCAGGCTGGAGAAATCGAAGAGCTCAAGGAGGAACTAGAACGGTATCGTCAGTTTGAGTACGACCCGGCTGAGATAGACAATTTACGAGCTCATCTGGGCTCTTCCCAGCGCATTGCTGCTGAACAAACTACTCTGGCCACGAACCTAGAGCAACGGGTAAACACTTTGCAAATACAGAATCGAGACCTTCATGAAGATCGTCGATGAATATTAAGAGACAAAGATGTGGTGGAGCGAGCTAATAATGATCTTCTAGGCCGAGTGAGTGAGTTTGATAAAGTGAGGGACGAGCTAGAGTGGAATAGATCGCAGCTTGCTGTGCTCCAGGTGTCGCGCAATCGGTTAATGGAGGATTGGAGTGAGCATAAGAAATATTGCCCCAATAACGAATTCAACGAACAACACTATAGCGAGTTAACCATGAAGTTATCCAAGGCCGAGGATGAGTTGTCCAAGTCGGTAGAGTCGCTTCAGTCGGTGTTGCCAGCCCTTTCAGGTCTCTTAGACGATGTGTTGGGGCCGCTCCTTAGATTTAGATTACGTCTTATTCTTGCAAAATTGTTAAATCGTGTTCGACGAATAATGTTCTGTCTTTGTGATTTTGTAGCCGAGCAAAAACGTTCTCAGGAGATGGATCAGGAGGTCCGTCGATTGAAGAAGGTCGAGGTTGATTTGAGCTCCCAGCTAGCCGACGCCGAGGGGAACGTTTCTCAGCTTACCCAACAACTCGAGGATGAACGCGTCGCCCATGCGGACGAGATAGACGAGAAGGTCCAGATGGGTATTGAGACGTGGGTGGAGAACAAGCGGCGCGAGGTCGCACAGAAGAAGGCCGACACTGTTCCTCCGAAGGCTTGAACTCCTCTTTTGTAGTGTTGCGTCACTAAGTTGCCCTTTTCCGTCGGGTTGTAAATCGCTTTGAACACTTGTCCCCTTTTTTATTTCTGCTACACTGCTTTCTTGTTTTTATGGGGGTGCTGCGTCGCCGACGTTGTTTGTTTTATTTCCGTTAAATTCTTCGTTTCGCATGGTTACACGACATTTTTCGTACTTTCTTACTAGACGCTTGACGCAATCGAATTATCCTTTGTTTCGCATGTTATTCCTGCAATTATTGTTCAAGTAAGTTAGTATTTTAATCATTTCTGTCGAACACACCCAACAAGGAGGGTCATCGGGCCCAATGCCATGTCCTGATTGGGGTATCTCATCACTATCTCTTTGGATTCAGTGGAAGGGTACCAGTCAACCTAGTTCTAGGCCCGACATTCCCGAGTGGTTATCGACCAACCAGTCTCGGGCAAGTGGACACGACCACCTGCGATGGGGGAGACCTTTCAAATGTAAGTAGGCCACCTAGCTGAGGAGACCTCGCGTCTCAACAACCTTTGGAACTGGTTTCCAACCACCAGAACCCTTAGGCTACCTCGGCACTTGCACACTGCCACTGCCCCGAGTACGAATAGCCAGGCGACTGTAAGGCACCTCGGCACTTCCACACTGGTGTTTCCCCGAGTACGAATGCCCATTCGAGTGTAAGTCACCTCGGCACTTCCACACTGGCTTTTCCCCGAGTACGAATGACCATTCGAGTGTAAGTCACCTCGGCACTTCCACACTGGCATTGCCCCGAGTACGAATGACCATTAGTCGCTCATGTCCTATCTCATACCCCTCACGGTTTCAAAGAGATAGGAGACATGTATGCTTACCGTTTTTCCGTGTCTCCCGTCAAGGATGGTAGAGTTTCAAAAACTTGATGTTCCATGGTTTGAGCTCTTTTGTTCCGTCGAGTCGCAGTAATCGATACGATCCTTCGCCCGCCTTAGATTCAATTATATACGGCCCGCCCCATTTTGGCGCTAGCTTTCCGCCCTTTTTGTCTCGCTCCCATTCAGCCAGAAATTTCAATACTTGTTCCCCTGGGTTAAATTCTCTTGGTCGAACTCGCTTGTTGTATTCTCGTTGTAACCTCCTTTGATAGTTTTCCATTTTTTGTAACGCCATTTCTCTTGTTTCTTCCAGATCGTCGAGTTTAGCCAAAATCAGATCGGACGAGACGTTTCGCCTCTAAGCTTCCGTTCTTGTGGTAGGGATCATGCCTTCTGTTGGTAAGATCGCCTCGGTTCCGTAGGTAAGCATAAATGGAGAGAATCATGTAGCTTCCCTTCGTGTGGTTCTGTATGCCCATAGGACGTTATATAGCTCCTCACACCAGTTGCCATATTCCCCATCTAGTTTCTTCTTCATGTTATCGGCGATAGTCTTATTAGTGATCTCGGCCTTCCCATTACTCTGGGGTAAATCGGGGTAGCTTTGCTCTTTTTGATGTTGTAAGTGTTGAACAGGAGATCAATGTTCTCTCCTTGTAGTTGCTTTCCATTATCCGAGACGATAGCTGCAGGGACCCCAAAGCGGCAAATGATATGTTCCCAAATAAATTTGAAAACATCTTTGTCTCGGATATGTCTTAGCGGTGCCGCCTCTACCCATTTGGTGAAGTAGTCCGTGGCCACGATCAGATACTTCCTTTGCCCTGTTCCTACATGTAATGGCCCGACAATGTCTACACCCCACTTAGCAAAGGGCCACGGGCTTATAACTGAGTTTAAAGGTACTCCGGGAGCATGGATTTTCTTTCCGAAACGCTGACATTCTTCACAAGCTTTCGCCATTTGCTTCGCATCTTCGTTCATGTATATCCAAAAGTAGCCCATTGTTTTTGCCTTGGCCGACAAGCTTCTGCCCGAGCTATGGTTTCCGGCCGCTCCATAGTGTAGTTAGTGAAGGATTATGTGGCCCTCTTCTTTACTCAAGCATCGTAGGAGCGGTCCTAGGTAAGATTTTCTATATAAAATCCCTTCCCGCATCTCGTAGGCGCCCGACTTGCTTTTGATTTTGTTTATCTCGGGCCGACCCTTAGGTAGCTCACCCGTCTCTAAGTATTGATGTATTGGATTTCTCCAGTCGCCTTCTTTGTATCTCTCGGCTGTGTTAATGGCCACCTCGACCCGTACTTCTGGTGTTTCTGGGATAGATGGGATAAGAAGCCTCATGACACGTATGCCTTCGATGCTCGGGTCTACTAGCTGTGAGGCGATGTATGATAGAGCGTCCGAGTGCCTGTTATCTTTTCGGCAAATGTGGCGGAATCTAATGTTGGGTATTTGCTTGATGTAAAATTGAGCGAGCTCCCAATATTTTTGCAGCACAGGATCATGTGTAGCGTATTGGCCCGTAATTTTCCGAATTACTAATTGTGAGTCGCTAGTCAAGCGGACCTCTTGCAGCCCCATCTCCACAATTATTCGTAAGGCATGGATCACCGCTTCATACTCGGTGACGTTGTTTGTTGCCTTGAATTCTAGTCTGAACGAATGCACGATCTTCCTCCCTTTTGGTGTGGTAAATACTAGCCCGAGGCCCGATCCATCTTTGTTTGATGCCCCATCGACGAAGACCTCCCATCGTGTAGGGCTATTGGCGGCTAATAGGTCCGCTGGTTCCTCTTGTTCCTCCATCATTCCCGGTACACCTTCTACCTCATCCTCATCACTAAGGGGGAAATCCGCCAAGAAATCGGCCACTACTTGCCCTTTTATCGCGGTCCTTGTCTCGTACACCACGTCATATTGTTTGATTATGGCTCCCCACTTGGAGATTCTTCCTGATCGTCCAGCACTATCCAACACTGCTTCAATAGGCGATTTGGTGAGCACCCGTATTCGGTGAGCTTGAAAATATGTTCGGAGCTTAGAAGCAGCAAAAGCTAGCGCGAGTACCATCTGCTCCATTCTTGTATAGTTTCTCTCGGCCGGGCTTAATGTTTTACTAGTGAAATACACTGGCTTCTCCACATTCCCCTCCGATTTTACTAGCACCGCACTAATGGCATAGGGTGTCGCCCCTAAGTATAGGGTGAGAATTTCTGACGGCTCGGGCCTCTGAAGAACCGGGAGGCTAGCTAGGTGTAACTTGATATTTTGAAAGGCCTCTTCGCTGGCGTCCGTCCATTGGAATTTTTCTCCTTTCTTCAAGATGTCGTAAAAGGCCTTGCATTTGTCCGATGACCGTGATACAAATCGCCCCAATGCTGCTATGCAACCATTTAGTTTCTGCACGTCTTTTACCGTCGCGGGAGATGGCATTTCAAGGACTGCCCGGACCTTCTCGGGATCCGCTTCTATTCCTCTAGGGGTGATGATATACCCCAAGAATTTCCCTGATGTGACCCAAAAGTCGCACTTGGCGGGGTTAATCTTCATCTTGTGTTTCCTCATTGTCTGAAAAATCTCCCGAAGGTCTCGGACATGGTTCTTAGCGCGACGACTCTTGACTAACATGTCGTCCACGTAGACTTCTATGGTGTCGTGAATCTTATCTTCAAACATGTCGCCTACCAATCTCTGGTACGTTGCCCACGTATTTTTAAGTCCGAATGGCATTTTGGTATAACAATACAATCCCCTTGGTGTGAAGAAAGAAGTATGCTCCTGGTCCTCGTGCGCCAATGGTATTTGGTTGTAGCCCATGTATCCATCCATTAAGGTCATCGCCTCATATCCGACTATCGATTCTACTAGCTGATCTATGCTGGGGAGGGGGAAACTATCCTTCGGGCAGGCCTTGTTCAAGTCGCTGAAATCAATACATATTCTGACCCCTCCTTTCTTTTTTGGCACCACGACCATGTTAGATATCCACTGTGGGTAGTGAGATTTCCTTATTATTCCGGATTCATGTAGCTTCTTCAGCTCGGCCTCGACTGCTGCCTGTAATTCTGGTGCGATGCGCCTCATTTTTTGTCTAACTGGTTTGAACTTTGGATCAATCTTTAAGTGGTGACAGTAGACCTTCAGATCAATTCCCTCCAAATCGCGCACCTCCCAGGAAAATGCGTCTAAGTTTTCCCTTAATACCGCCGTGAGTTGACTTGCTTGTTCGTCCGATAACAATGTCCCGATCCTTACTACCTTTGGCGCCTCTACCGTCCCCAAGTTTACTTCCCGAGTCGGTTCGACCGTCGAAAAACTTGATTTGTTCTCCCGGAAGATAGCCGCTTCCTTTGATTGCTATAAAGGGTCCTTCTCTTGGGTCTCATACGCCATGACCACTTGTGAAATCACCTCTTCCAATTCCTTTGCAGCTTTTACTTCCTCGGCTTTACTCTTCTCTCGCCTTTGCCGAGCTCGCCGATCCTCATTAATTTTTGCATCTACTTGCATACATTGCCGTGCTGCTTGGGAATCGCCCATAACTTCAGCTATTCCCTTGCAGGTCGGGAACCTTAATCTCTGGTGGTATGCCGATGCTACCCCTTTAATTCCAGCGATCCATGGCCGCCCGATAATCGCTTCATAAGGTGAGGCGACGTCGACCACACAAAAGGTAGTTAGTGTATCGAGGAAGCCTCCACCGTCCGAGACCCTTAGGGTTATCTCGCCCCTGGGGATAGTCACTGTGCCATTGAAGCCGTAGATGCGATACGTTGAGGGGACGAGCATGTCGTCTGATAGTTTCATTCTTCTGAACGTGTCGTAGAATAACACCTCGACCGAGCTTCCGCTATCCACAAGAATCCTTCTTACTCCCCAATTTTCGATCAGTAAGGTGATGACCAATGGGTCACTGTGTGCTTGTCCATTTGCTGGGACATCCTTGGCCGAGAACGAAATGGGTTGCACCATCCAAGGTTCCATAGGTGGGGCCTTAGCTACGCTAAATATTTCCTTTCCATCCCGATCCCTTTTATGGATCCTAGAAGTAATTACGGGGCCGAGAGTGTAGTCTTGAATAGCCGAGTGTGAAATGGTGCTCACGAACTGAGTTGTTCTATCGATGCGGACTTGATGAACTGGTGCATCGGGTGTTGCTATCGGCTGTGGTGGGTGTCGGACAAATTGCCTCAAATACCCATCTCGGATGAGATGTTGAACGATATCTTTTACTTCTCGGCAGTTGTTGGTGGAATGGCCCCTATACTGATGGTAGTGACAGTATTCGGGGTGCTCCCTGGTCTCTTGGAACTGAACTCCCCTCGACGCTGGGTAGTTGATATCGTTTCTCTTCTCGACTTCCTTGAATACCTCCTCCAAAGGAGCATTTAGGGGGTATACGATCGGGCTTCCTGCCTCGGCTTCTTCCCTTTAGCGATCCACTCTCTCTTTTCACTTCTTCTTGGTGGTGGATCCGATCTCTTTTCTGGTCGCCTAATAGGGTCGTCTGTGACCGCTTTAGCTTCAATACCCGCTTCAGCACTAGCTTCTTGTATTCCTCTATCTCTTGACTCGGCCTGAATTTCTTCCAAAGCGATGTAATGCTCCTGCATTTTTCTCATCTCCTTTAAGGTTTTCGGTTTCTCGGAGAACATGGCTATCCATATGGGGTCCGATCTCCCTAACGCGTTTTCAAACCCAAAGATGGCATGATCCACCGGCACCTTCCCAATGTCAGTACATAGCTTCCTCCACCTATCGGTCAGGGTTCTTAAGGGCTCCCTGAATCTTCGGGCGAGGGTAAACAACTTGTTCAATCTAGGCCGAGGTCGACTGTTGTGCATGTAGGTCTCAAGGAAGGCTTCGACTAACATCTCATACCCATTAATCGACCCAGGTGGAAGTGAATAGAACCAGTCTCGTGCCTCGCCCTCCAGGCTAGCTGGAAAGAATTTACACATGACTACCGGGTTGTTCTTCCATTGGATTAGCGACATGGTGTACATCTTCAGATGCTCGATCGCATCTCCTGTTCCGTCGAACCTAGAAGGAAATGTAGGTAATGTACACTTTGGTGGGAACGGCATTTGTTCGAGTTCTTGAGAGAAGGGCGTCTTCTCGGCTTCGCTCATGATTTCTGCCAATTTGTTCTCTTCGCCTCCGCCCGAGAGCTCTTTGATTTTTGCCTCCAATTCCTTAAATTTAGCCTCTGTCGCTCGATCCTGTCTCCCGTCTCTACCTCGCCTATCCTCATCAGTGGACGAGTCCTCGGGTGGCCCATATCTTTGCGTGGGGGTACCGGAGGCGATGGTGGCTGTCCTGATCGGCCGGACTGATTAGGGTTGCTCGGCCCCATCATAGGTGGCGCGTGACCTGATCGGTCATGGTAAATCGATGTTCCTCGGCTGGACGAGCCTCTTGATCTGGTTCGATGATTTCTCAACTGATAGTTCTCATATTCCAAAGCGAGGTTCCGTTGCTGGAGCTCTCTTAGTGCCGCTTCTTGTCTCCTTTGACTCTCCAAAATGGCCAATAATGTCGGGTCCGTGCTTTCATGACTAGAATGCCCATTTGGGTTGTGTGGCCGAGGCTGTAATGGTACAGAAGGGGGTGGTGGGGGTATTATCGGACCGGTTACATGGCCAACCGTGTGAACAAGTGTTGGGCCGATATTGCTAGTTGTTCCTCGTCCCAGCTGAATCTTCCTGAGACGCTCTTGCTCTTTCGCTAGGGCTTCCTGGTACTCTACTTGCTGCCTCGCTCTTTGTCTCTGGGCTTGTGCTGCAAGCGCTACCTCATCGTCATCGGTGTCTGAAGTTGTGAGCCCATCAACTTGTTCAACTCTTCTCTGAGTCAAAATAACTTGGTCCAAGGGTAGAGTGTTATCGTCTCGCCCCAGATCGACCTCCTCATCGACAATTGGCATTCCTCGCGCAGCTGCATGAGATTCCTCGGGCGGTGGTTGTCGACTGTCTTCTTGCCTCGGCCCAGTTACCCCTGCCTGCATGCTGCTGCTAGTTACTGTACGATTCCTCAACATCCTTCTCGTTCCTGAAGTGCTAGCCATCGGGTACTTCGCGTAGTCAGCCGAGTATCGCCCCAACCTACGTCAACAAATACAAAGAACACCTTACTTTGACCTGACTTTTGGAACATAAGTTCAAACAAAAGACCAAAAAGTTCGACTGACACCACAATTACTACTACGCCTACTCTTGTTGACACAAAATTTCTTCCTATTACTCAGGTGGGTCCACCTATCTATCCTGTTTTGATCCTACGCTGAATCTGCGTCAGTTTTTTCTCATTCGTCCTTATCTCTCCGTACGACGTCGCTTTCAGTACCCGACCTATGTATTTAAGTTAGTTTGTCCTTTGTTCTACATGCTCCAAATCATTGAACTTATGCACATGATGCTTAAATGGTACGACACGCAACCCCAAGATTCAAACTAAGTTTGTACTAGCTCCACTTTCTCGAGACCTAATCATGACCTTTCCGACAACTTATGTTACACCGCCGGCAAAATCTCCAATCGGTTAGCAGCTTAACACACTAGGAGATATCTAAAACGTGTACCCTTGGTAAATCTAAACGCTCAACTCCATACCGTAGCTAGAGAACGACTTGTTTAACGTCACAGATCACTCAACTATTGGAAACAAACAGTCGTCCTTTCAACAGATTCTTCATCTAGCTTCTAACCCGAACTGTTAGTCGCTGGTGAGCTTATGAAGATTCTTGGCTGATCGAACTGTTGACGGGTGAAGAAAATACGAGAACTGCTACTTTCGAAGACACTACTACTGTTCTAACTTTACATGCACAACAAATGACTCAAAGCAAACATTATTTCGGCCAACAGAGTTCATCGTAGCTTCAACTACAACACGTTAACGTGTATTTAGGAGCTTTTGATCGTCTCTAAAGGTTTTCACGGCAAGGTATCTGGAGATCTTAGTCGGATCCCCTTAGTCGGATCCAGAATGTAGATGCATTTTACTACCAACTACATCCAAAGGATAGAAAGCTTCTACTCAAGTCAAATGAAAGTAAGCACTCAACAATGAACACAAGATATACGTGGTTCGGTATGATTACCTACGTCCACGGGGGTGAAAGGGTGAATCTTATTACTTCAAAGTGTTACAAAGGTGTTGCTCTTAGTCGGATTTCCTTACAAAGATGAACTTACTTCTCACTTTCTTCTCCTTGGTGTAAACTCGAGTTTCTCTCTCTCTCCCAAAATTACAACCTACCTCTCTTGGATACAAGTCACTCTATTTATATGAGAAGTTCCATACAACCAAGTTAGGGTGTGGGTCATGTTACATCTATTATGAAGTTCTGTGATCGGGCCTTCTTACGTCGCCCCTTCTTCTATGCGCATGGCCGATGCATCTTGATTCCTTCGTCTGTCCCTTGTCCGAGCCGACCTCTTCTGGTGTTCTTTTGACACGATGTTGCCTGTCTTGTCTGTCGCCTCAGCGATGGGCCGATGTGACACGTACTTTCTTATCCTTATGACCGTTGCACCTCGTTTGACCCACCCTATCTTGTCTTGTCAGCTCTGTCAGAAACCTGGGGTTAAGTCTTGTCCGACAGCTGTAGAATGATCACGCCCGATCCACGTGGCTCCTCAAATCTCGCGCATGTTGATCTTCCTTCTATGCTTCGCGTCTCTTCGTTTTTAGGTGCACCGAGGATTAAGATGTTGCCACCTGGATCTGTGGATAATTTACACCTACTATCATTAGTGTGGACGGAGTAAATATTGTTCATGGTGTTCCTCTTGACGCTGTAATTAGTTCTGTTATCACTAGTGTTGAGAATGATGATGTTCCTATTTATGCTGATGTTATTCCTAGTGTTCCTATGGACGCTGTAATCATTATTGTTGAGAATGTTGATGTTCCTGCTTACGCTGATGTTCTTACTGTGAATGCTGATGTTCCTACTTCTATTGTTAAAATTATTGATGAACATCCCGATGTTCCGAATATGCCAGAGGATCCAAAAGTTAACAAGAATGTGGAGCCTGATGAAGCAGAAAATGGAAAATCTGAGGATGACAAGGCACCCAAGCCTGCTAGTTGGAGTGACCACGTTCACCTCAGCATTGCGAGAAGAACTGTTTGAAGATGGGGATGGTTCATTTGATATATATATATATTTTTGATGATAGGGTTTGATTTATCGATTTCTTTGACGCTTTGAAAGTTGTTTTCATTTCTTGTTTCGTTTGCCAATTTTGTCATTTAGAAGGTGATGTTTGGAATCATGAAATAAATCAGATAATTATTTACAAGTTCACAGACTTTACAAAATGCAATATACTCTTGCAAATTTTTATTTATTTACGAGGTGTTTATTCTTTTGGAAAAATAAATATAATTATCTGAAAGAACGGAGGAAATGTAGAAAAATACAGTTGTTCGTCCCTGTAAACAATAAGAATCAATATATCGCTTTAGGTCTGATCTTATTATCTCCTTGCCAACACTTTTAACAAAAATAGGAGTTTGAACAAGTAAAGTGCTATTGAAAATAAAGTACTGCTATACGACGATGTTAATGACAATGATCTCTGCGTGAATTTGGATGATAATGAGGAACCAGACTAATCTGACAAAGAACTAGACTCATATAACAAGTTCTTTGCTTTTTAAACAAGGTTTTTGCTGTGTGAACTTTTAGTTTACATATTTTTAAATATAAAGCATTTCGTCTGACCATTTTGTTTTCAGTGGTGGTTGTATTTATATTTTAAGTACTGCACTAGATGCAGGATTTTTACGCTGATAGATAGGTTGACATTTATGTGATGAATGATTCACGTTGAACTTTTATGTTTTTTGGAAATGATGAACATGAAAATGGATGGGTTTAGTTTCTTTATCTTTAGTATCTTACTGTATGATTAGAATAATATGTTTCCTACATAGGTGCCGCTAATAATTCAAACCCATACGTTTCCTCCATAAACCAAGAACAATGCAGGAGACAACCCAGCTTAAAATTATTAAGGAAAATATTATTCGAAATATGGAAGTAATTTTTTCTATAGCCTCTTCTCGAGTTGGTTAGAGATAGGAAACTAAATTTCAAAAAATTTGGGAAACAATTTTATCATAACAGTCTACTATATATTCTCTCATAAAATAAGGAAACTAACCATATTGGTTACACATCAAAAATTTGTAAATAAAAAAAAAAACACCAAAAATATTTTGTTTGGCGGGTGATGAAAATGAATTTTACTGGGCGGGTTGATTTCAAAAGGAAATCAATTCCCTCCTGATGGTTTGGTTAAATTCCAAAAATAAAAAGAAAGATCAGTTCGATCTACTTTTTCAGTTTTTATTACTCGATTCATTCTCTCTATGAAATTATAATTCTACTACTATCTCTAATCTTTACAAGGAACCTACCTCTTCAGACTCGATCGTTGTTGTTGGTATTATTTCTACAACCCATTATCGAATGAATATTAAATTTATGTTAGATTTTTTGTTCGATCTCATGGAATCAGCTGTTAGATCTTATAGGTTTACTAGTTAAATCATGGTTAGGGTTTTTATTCTATCACTTCTTATAGGTTTACTAGTTAAAGCATGGGTAGGGTTTTTATTTTATTACTATCTCTAATCTTTATAAGGAATCTACCTCTTTAAACTCGATCTTTGTTGCTGGTAATATTTTTACAACCCTGAATGAATATTAAATTTATGTTATATTTTTTGTTTGATCTCATGGAATCAGATGTTAGATCTTATAGGTTTACTAGTTAAAGCATGATTAGGGTTTTTATTCGGCTGTATCAAAAAACAAGTTAATGACAATCACGGGTTGTACGATGAGATGTGATTTCATTTTGTTACAACAATAATATTTTAGGCTTAAGTTACATGAATGAACTATTATAAGTTTAGGTAAGGATCTTTCTTTCATATTACTTAGTTAGGCTTTACTAGTTAGTTAGGTTTTACAAAATATGTAAAAAAAAAACTTAACGATGCTAATTTTTTTCTAGGGTTTTTGTTATTGTTTGGGTTGGATTTTGATTGAGAGTTAATAACTCTACTTTGATCGACGATGTTGTGTCAATCATATTTATATACAAGGCTTCTCAAGATTTAATCTTTTGAGTCTCTGTTACTTGGCGAGCCTGTAACGTCCTCATTTTAAGTTGCCACTTTTAATAATACCATGTTGCTGGTTGGCCAATTTGACTATATCTTTAAGCTAAAAATGGATAATCATTATCTGGTGCTTTAGTGCTCTTGGCTTTTGTAACAAAAAGTTATATAAGACCGTTTAACCGGTACCTTTCGCTTTGTGGATAACACAATAATCATGAGGATATCTTGTGTGTTGCGGTGATGTTTTTTCCTCAAGTTACATGCATCAATGAGTTCATGTTTGTTTTATTTTCATATAATAGAAAATAGGTGTAACACATGTTGCCTATCCTGCTAGGTTTAGCTAATATTTTCCAAAATAAACTCAAATCCCTAACTGATATGCACGTACCTACACAGCTTTTGTCATGGGAGAAGATGATGATTACGACCAATGGAGGGAATCAGATGATGAGGTGGATTCTGATGAAGAAATTATGGATTTAGATGAGAGTCATGATGACATTGTACAATCAGATGACGATGATGGTGAAGATATGGTCCACACTGCTAGATTTTAAGAATCAACAGGTAATGTGCGAAACCTTGTACTTATTTGTTTCTACTTAAACATCACATGGTTTCATATGTTGCCTCGGTTATTTCCAGAGTCAGAAGTTTCTGAAAATGATGATTTAGAGGTGTTAGAAGAAAAAGAATTGGAAAATGCTCCAGAAGCAGAAAAGAAACCACAACAAGAACACTCTACAGAAGTGATCATAAAAGAGAGGGGAATGACAAGAATGTTGAAGCTGCATAGATACTTCTCGGGGAAAAAATTCCAAAAGAAGGGATATTGAATTTGACAAAATGTTTCGGCCTATTGGTGACCATAGAATTGAATTCAGTAGTTACCTAGGCTATTTGGCCCGTGATATGGTTGGCATAAAACATTTATGTTGGAAGGAAGTCCCTTCAACAACAAAAGAAAATATGTGGGAGAAAATCCTGGTATTCATATGCGGTTACCAATTCGTCGTTTTTGTTGTCTAACTGTGAGTCTGCGATTAACATACATTATATGTTATTGTAGCTTCATTATGAGGTGCCCCATGAGCTGAAGCGAGTGGTCATGAAGCGTTTACCTGTTCAGCTGCGGGACTTTAGAAGGAAATTGTACAACAATCATGTAAACCCCTTCCTGGAAATGCCGCACAAACTAAGAACTTTCCCCAAAAAGTACGAAACGATAATGGACCAAGAAAACTGGGAGAATTACCTTAATCATGTACTAACATCGCCTATATTTAAGGTATGGAATTCACATTGCTTTTTCTAATTTTGTTTCGTTCTTATTGTCTATCCCAGCATACTAATGAAATTATTTTTATTTCCTCTGCAAGAAAAATTCGGAGTGGGGAAAAGAGGCAATATCACAATCCAAGTTTCTACATCGGACGAGACGAGGAGGATACTCGGGATTAAAACTAAAATTAGTAAGTCTGTTGTCTTATTTATTATACACTGCACAGTAAAATCGACCATATCAGATACTTATGTTTTGTATTTCGTGTTGCGTGTCTCATATATGTAGAAACTTATAACGGTATAGGGATGTGTACTCTTACACCAATATGTAATTTTGTCACATTAGATGCTTTGGAATAGGTTTTCTGTTTTACAAAGTTAATATCTGTGCGGATGTAAATCCTTACTTGTTTCTGGTAACTACTAGGTCCAAAGCGGAAATGTTTCCGAATAAGATCTTGAAGACCGGTGCTTCATGTGGGCAAGAGCATGCGAAAACAAAGACGGAATTGTTCTAGACGAGTTTGTCAGGAAGAAGACATCTGAAGTTGTGAGAAAACAGAAACTTTACAGTCCTCATGTTTTTAACCAAAGTAAGTGCAAAGTAATTGCACAAGGTTTAAATCAAAATTTAACACATTATTTGAACAGAAAGAGAAGCGTAAGATGATTCGAGAGGGAACTCTAATGGTTGGTCATAACGAGGATGCCGTAATAGTTGCGATCGGCCCAGATAAGGGTGGACGTGTCAATGGGGCTAGATTTGGAGTGACGGCAACCCTTTACTTTCCAAATGAAAGAAAACCAAGACACTCGAAAGAGAACGATGAACTGAGTGAAAAGCTGAAAGCTAAGGAGAAAGAATTAGAGTCTACTAAAAATGTGTATCAGAGATTAACAGATAACTTGTTATCTCAAGGAGTCGACATTGCGAAAATTGTGGGAAACAGTATCAGCAAGTCTGGAGGAGACGTAAGTGAACTGAGTTTTGATTAGATTGTGTAATTTTTTAAAAAAATTGGCAGACAGTATCTGATTTTTTCAAATAATGTGTTTAACTACAGTCACAGGATACAGGACCTAGCAATGCCTCCAATCGATCGAAGAATAACATAGGTCCAGAATCAGTTAAGCAACTTCCAAAAAAACATGGGAAATCCGGTCCGCAGAAGTTATCTGAAAGCACTAAAGGGTCTGTGAAGAGGGACTCTCCTTGTATTAAAACGCCGACCGTTTCTACTAAATCCCCGGCGTCTTTAATATAAAAAAAAAAGTCTTCGTCTCCCCCATCCACTTGGGAATCTCAGAATGTGCCATCTGAAAAAGTTACCATTGATGTATGGTTTTCCAACGCATTTAAATTTTTAATCTTCCATTTACTATCTCTCATGCGCCTTGTGTTTCTGCAGGGCATAGGATGCAAACTTTGGTTTGGAGAAAAGGACAACATTGTTGCCGTTGGTAGAGCTTACTCTTCAAAGAAGGTATCTTATAAAATGAAGTCAGGAATGACGGGTGAGGTTACATGCTATAGCATCCTGGTTAGTGAAGTATTAAATGAAACCATCAAATTACCCTTTGGCACATTTTCTGGGATAAAAACTTTAAAATATGTTGGTGATGCTGAAATTAGTTGACCAACAAATCAAACCATCTTGGATCAAAAGGTTGGTTGCTATGCTTGTTTGCTTTATTAACTCATTGGATATGTTTTTAGACAAACTAGTTATATATATATAACCTGTTTGATATAAGAGACGAATACGTTATCAGCTATATGAATCACGGATGTTAGTGTATATTTTAGAGAACCTTATAGAACGAGATATGTGGTTAGCTATTTGATTATGAGTCAGTTGTGAATTTTGCTTAAATGGTTTCACTGCAAAAAGAAAATTTCATTTTTTGATGCAGGTAAGTCAACCAAAACATTCTGAGGCTGTGACATCACTATATCTACTCAACGGAAGCCAATCTCGTATCGTAATATCTGAAAAAGTTCTGAAGGTATGTGTTTTAAACCAGTTACATGATCTTAAGACCATATGAGTCTGAAATATGCTATCAAATATATGAATCACGGACGCTAGGGTGTATTTTGGGGAACCTTGTATATTTGCTACCTATTCAATTCATCAGTGTCTTCGCATTCACGGTAGAATTTGGTATATTTGTTACCCGAATATGGAATATTACTCTATTGCTGCAGGTAACTCAACAAAATTCGGGGAAACATACTCTGGATGTGACATCAAAAGCTACATCTAATCGGAGAAAATCTGAGATCACGACAACTGCAGCAGTTCATTCGGTATCTGTTTTGTATTTTTACATGCATTTTAAATCTCAAATTTGCTTTGAAGTTTTCGCTTGAAGATGTTCATATGCCATATATTTCCGCAGGGTAGAAGGTGCTACCTTTTTGACGATCTGTCTAAGGCGAATATCATTGCTAGAGGTAGAACTTTTC
Source organism: Papaver bracteatum (assembly GCA_023529315.1). Taxonomy (NCBI): domain Eukaryota; kingdom Viridiplantae; phylum Streptophyta; class Magnoliopsida; order Ranunculales; family Papaveraceae; genus Papaver; species Papaver bracteatum. Next base: position 228,329 of record JAJJWX010003827.1, on the reverse strand, counting down.
TTTAGCAGGAAAACAACAATTACATGGAAAGGATGGGGTGGAGGTTGATTGCCACAAAATCCTGATTGATGAAGTAATAAAACCGGATTTCTTTCTACCCGTACGATTTAATGGTATGGAAACATTAGGACAAACTCTTGGAAAAGCGATTCCTTGGCCAAAGTATGGTGTTAAGCTTACCGAGCCTGCTAAAAAGGTTAGTTGCTTGGCTTGTTTGATTTGTAAGTCGAATATACATAAACCAGACTATCAATTATATGAATCACCGATCCAAGTGTAAATTAAAGAACCTAGAAAAATAGAAATATGTGTAACTTTCAAAAGTAACTAATAACTCTTTTAATATTATGCAGAACCCTACCAGTAATTCACAACCAATTACTTCTCTGCGGAAGTCTCCTTCACGTAGCAACCCTTCTGATGGATCTAAGAAGCAGTCTCCTAATTTTATGTAGAACTCTACCAGTAATTCCCAACCAAATCCTTCAATATTTGCATAGAAGTCGTGCACATCTACGACAGAACCTCTGGCTAAGACATCTAATGGAGTATGTTTTTTTAGATTTTTTTTCTTCGTAAATCTATATTGCTAATTCTAGCATCTTCTTTTTATATGATGTTCATATGCCGTATCTCCGCAGAAATCAAAATACGACTTTTGGAATGGATCTAGGGGAAACATCGTTGCTAGAGGCAGTATTTTACCTACACTTCCTAACCAGAAAATACATGGACAAGATCTTCCTAAAAAATGTTATGTTATTAATATTCAGGAGGTTATAGTTCCATCGTTCATGTTAACCGAACCAAGTGGTGAGTTTAAGTTATTAGGGGAAGCTAAAGATGGTTTTTTGGCATGGCCGAAAGATAATTGTTTCATCTCTGATGACAAGGTTAGTTCCTTAGCTCTTTTGATTTGTTAATCAAGTATATAAATTGTTTACATAAATCTTGTATTCAGTTTGATTAAAGAATAAGTACGAGATAGAAATATATTAAAACCTAAATGGAACATGAATACCAGTGTAAATTAGAAAATTGATATTTGGTTACGGATTTTATTATGGGCGTCAGCTGTGAAAAATGCCGCGGCCTTCAGTGAAGTTGGCTTTATTACATTGTCGGAAAATGACTTTTGTCTGTATCTTGTTGAGAATTCACATGACAGACGAATTCGCCTTGGATTTAGAATATATATATATATATATATACATACATATATATATAATACATTTAATCTCTTGCTGCAGGAAACTCCACAGCATGGAAAACCTCATAAGCAACCAGAACCAGTTTTAGATTATGAGAAGAAATAAGACAGTGACCTAAGAACAACAAGAAGCCTTGCATAAGATAAACTAAATGTGGAGCACCTAGAAGTCAATCCACATTCGAGGAGTCATGCATCCTCTGACAAGCTTCCCAAGAAGATTAAAAAGGCGCATAGAAAGTTATATGTATAAAGTGTAGATCAGGCATACCAACTTCCAGATGGGAAACAGAGGATGACAAGGTTTTCCGCATCGAGAATGTCACAACCTGATCAATTTCTTGAAGAGACACCACCATCAAAAAAAGTTGAAGAAAAACTGATGATTTTTTGATAAATGTTCTTTAATATTTTCTTTTGCAAACTGTTAGACCAAAGCTCAACATTTTTTACTGTGTTATTAATAATAATATGAATTTTTGGCATATATGAATTTTAGATTTAACCACAATTTATAATGTATAAGAGAATTTGGATAGTGCCAGGTGGATGTTTTAGATGCGTCATATATGAACGGCTTAGAGGCGTCACACGCGTAATACACATGCTTCGAGATTAATTGGCGTGGCTAAACATAACATAAATACACATTAAGCAGATATAAACTGGCGTGGCTAAATATAGATAAAGCCACACTATATGGCGTGTCTATAGGTTCTCCGATGAACGGCTCCCAACGTTACATGTGGACGGTGAAAGATGCATATAATTTAACGGTCAATATTGCATAATCTTAAATGAGATCCAACGATTCCTAATACGGCCACGTGGATCAAGTTAATTGGAAATTGGCGTGGCTAAATATCACATATAGCCACTCTCTGTGGGGCATGTCTGTAGGATATCCAATGAACGGCTCACAACGTTACATATAGACGGTGAAGGATGCATATAATTTAATGATCAATATTGCATGATATTAAATGAGATCCAACGATTCCTAATACGGCCACATGGATCAAGGTAATTGGAAATTGGCGTGGCTAAATATCACATATATCCAAGCTTTGTGGGGCATGTCTATATGATATCCAATGAACGGCTCACAACGTTACATGTGGGCGGTGAAGGATGCATATAATTGAACGATTAATATTGCATTATCTTAAATGAGATCCAACGATTCCTAATACGGCCACGTGGATCAAGCTAATTGGAAATTGGCGTGGCTTAATATCACATATATCCACACTCGATGGGGCGTGTCTATAGGATATCCAATGAACGGCTCAAAACGTTACATGTGGATGGTATTCAACGGTTCCTAATACATCCATGTGGATGAAGGTAAGTGAAATTGGCATGGCTAAAACATAACATATTACCACGTTTAACCTATATGGCGTGTCTATCGGATGACCAATGGCTACGCCAAAAATCAATTTGCGTGTCTAAAGTGAACAAAATGGCCACGCCAAAAAAAATTTGGGTGTCTATAGTGAATCAAATAGCCACACCAAAAGCAATTTGCGTGTCTAAAGTGAACCAAATGACCACTCCATAAAGAAATTTGTGTGTCTATAGTGAATCAAATAGCCACGCCAAAAAGAAATTTGCGTGTCTAAAGTGAACCAAATAGCCACGCCAAAAAACAACTTGTGTGTCTATAGTGAACCAAATATCCACGCCAAAACAATAAATCGTGTGTCTATAGAGTACGAGTACTTAAGTTTTTGGGACATGATAAGCATGTAAATGCTACATTTTATACCCATTATTTATATTAGCTAGGATACAATATTTTAGTTACTAATACTATTTTAGTGCTTTTGTAGAAAGTACAAGTGAATTCGATCATCCAACGAATAAACAACAAAATGTGAGACTTATTGGTGTTTGCGACGAAAATGGAAAAATATGGTTGGCCTGGTATCTCCATGTATCAGCAACCACAATGATCAAATATGATTGTCTGGTATCTCCATATATCAGCAACACTTATTTTGCTGGCCTGGTATTTCTATATATCAGAGCACTTATTATGCTGTCCTGGAATTTCTATATATCAGCATTACTTATTATGCTGGACTAGTATTTCTATATATCAGCAGCACAATGATAAATGGGGTTGGCCTGGTACTTCCATGTATCAAAAACCACAATGATGAAACGGGGTTGGCCTGGTATTTCCATATATAATCAACCAAAATGGTTGGCCTGGTATTTCCATGTATCAGCAACCACAATGATGAAATGGGGTTGGCCTGGTATTTTCATATATCAACAACCACTCGAGTTATACATGACACCAAAGAAGAAAAATATATGGGGATAATTAATTGGTGTTAATTTATTAATGAGAGAATATTGAGATTTTCAAGAGGGAATCAATATTCAATGTGAAAATATTTTGCAAGATGGTGTATGGCTAAGGGTGCACACGGTACGGTTCGGCTCGGTTCTTGCCAAGGCCGAGTACCTGTACCTCCCTAGGCTCGGTTCCAAGATTTTGGACCGGTACCTGTATCGGGTACCTCGGTTACGGTACCATTCGGTACTCGTACGGTACCAGGTACGGTTCCGGTACCAGTCGGGACTAGAGATAGTAGCAGGAACAAAATTAATTTCATGAAATGAAGAAGAGAAACTCCACCAATAAATTATATGAATCTCTGTACTACCTTGAGTTGAAGCAGAGAAACCCACAAACATAAAATTGTTGACATAGTGGTCCAAATCAAGATGGAATGATAATGATGGATCAACTAGATGAAGAGTTGAATAAGAAAAAAAGACATTAAAAACTTTACTTTCACCATCATATTCAATCCAAGCATTAATCAAATCCCTACTTTTGATATCAATATCAATAGCTGTTAAATCACCAACTCGAGTAGTTACCAAATCATTTAGATCCAAACCCACATGATTCCCATTATTAATATCATTAAACTCAAGGTCCATTAATGTAACATACTCAACTGCAACAAAAGAAAAAACATAGCAAGTAGTAGTAGCAAGAGAAGAAATCCCAGAAATCTTCTCTTTATCTTGATTATTCAATAATCCAAATAACCCACCAGCATCACCAATTGTTTGATCATCTGAAGATATCACAAAAGCTAATCTGCCACCAATTGAAGATGGGTTCAGATTCTTAACAGAGAATGTGAAAAATGATGAGAAAGTTAATCCACCACCGTTCACTCCATCAGATAAATCCCTAAATCTAATGGTCAATATTAGTCGGTACAAATGGTACGGTATGGGACGAGACATGAATAGGTCCGTGTACATGTACCCCATAGATGCCGGTTCTCATTTTTTGGGCCGATACATGTACCCCCTTCCTCGGTTCGGTACAAAAATAGGTACGGTTTCATCGGTTCCGGGACGGTCCGTCGGTCCGGCTCGGTTCCTGTGCACCCTTATGTATGGCATGAAAATATATTCATGAAGTATTATGGGATCCACATGCATGAAACTCTCACTCGGAAAAGGAAAGAAAATAAAGAAATGAAGTGGTATTATGGAAAATGAGAGAAAATAAAGTAATGAAATAATATTATTTTACTTACCATTATTAGTGGGAGTGAATTATATTAAACGTGGGCATGAGATTGTGAACATGCATTTTGGTTGTTGGTCAAATATACATGCAAGGGAGATTAATTGTGATTGGAGAAAGAATTATACTTCTTACTTTAATTATTCACATGCAAAAATTTAATAAGGAAAGAATATATTATTCTCATGTACACTTTAATATGTCCGAAGTGGAGGAACCATAAAAAGGTGGAGAGGCGTGCGGCTACGGCCGTAAACATAAAAACACTAGGGTTTGGAGTTTTGATTTCATTGATCTCTTTTGATTAGCTATAGTTTTATTGAGATATTTTTATGGCTTTTGAGAAAGATATGTCTAGCTAATCATATTAGGGTTTAGGTAGAAACCAATTCGATTGTGTGAACTCTACATTTATATGCTTAATAATGATTTGAATGACTAGTAATTTATCTTCATAAAAGCTTGTATCTAATTGTTTATGTGATTTTCTTGATTATTTATGCTTTTGAATTGATATTTCGTGATTATGTTAAATCCCTAGACGTGGTATGCAAGGATAGATAGGTAATGATTTAGGATCACAACATACGAAGAGAAGAAAATTACAGCGGAGAAACAATATGTAAAAATGCATAGAATATATTTTTAAAGATTAGTAGAGTTTGCATAATTAATTGGTGGAAATCGAAAACCCTAATAATTAATTATCATTTGTTTATCATTAAAATTATTTTTATTTCATTTTGTTCCAAATTTCTGAAAAAAAATTAAACATCATCTTATGGATTGGTTACTTTCGATATTAGTTAGTAGTAGTACTTCACACTCTTCGTGGGAACGACCTGTACTTGCCATTGTTCTACTAGTTAGACACTGTGCACTTGCAGTATTTTATTGAAGGTTTCCCAACCTATCAAGACACTATATAGCAACGCCTATATGGCGTGTCTATTTCATGCAGAAATAGACACGCAAGGAAAGCGTGGATATAAGCTACCTAAAACCATGCCGTGATACCTAAAACCACGCAAGCAGAAGCCATGCCAAGTCCCAACCAAATTGGCGTGTCAAAACCCGTATGGACACGCCAATTTGGCGTGGCAAAAGGGTATGTTTGTACTAGTATGCCACGTGATCGATCTCCCCAAAGGGGGGTCACAGGTTGCCAAACCGTTTGTCCAAAGTCACATGTGCGTGACTGATTCAAAACCCTAATTAGGGTTTACGGCAATGTACATCTGTCGTAGTTCGATCATGACCATCCATCTTCGCTAGCCTAAACGAAGGGTGTAGATATAGACTCAAGAGGTCCCAAGGATGTCAACGTGATCACCATGGGCCCACATTTGCATGTGACTGGCTGGCCTATGCAGACTAAGGCCCGTTGCCTCGAAACGCATGCCCAAAAGGTGGCATGTCCCACGACTTTTAAACCTTTGCGGAAATATATACCTATCACAAATCGATCACGACCACTCATTTTTGCCGATCAATTTGAGTGGCCCAGATCGAATCTTTGTGGGATCGAGAGGTATAGGCATGCATGCCGGTGGACCGTATCCACGCATGCCTATTCGGTCCCACCAAAATTAGCACCCATGGTTAGATTCTGTCAAGCCAAAGAGGGGATGTTGCGCACCTCTAAATCCATCAACGACAGCAAATATGTGTCGTAAATCATCTCGTCCGTCCAACTTTTCCATCTTGGTCGGACGACTTGGATTAAAAATTAGGCGATCAATAAAGCGCCTCAATGATCACCTTCCTCCACTCTATCACAGGAAGTGATCGACCAGATGGTGGCTCACCCATGCGGCTTCCAGACGATCACTCAAAGATGCTTGGACGTGCTGCCATTTTAAGACGCTTAATCCGCGGCTTATTCAATCAAGCTTTAAAACAACGATGCTTTATGCATATAGATTGTTTTGAGCTGCTTTCTTTAAAGTGATGCATTACATGCATCGAACATACACTATATTTCATGAATATCAATTCCATAAATAACTCAGTTATTTAACTTAATAGCACCGTATGCTATTTCTTGTGGCGGGTCCCATGACCCGACCTACTCATTCGAGATATCAAACATGCCAAAAACTTGGGGATACTTACTGGGTATTGGTATGGCAGTTTAAAGCGTGCGGCGTGCAATGCTCTCATTACGAGAACGTGTTAGGAGGCATGGACGATCAGCGATGATGAGGGAAGTAGGAAAAAGCTGTGACAATCACCTACACGACCCCACTACTCCATCACTCAACTTCCTCCACTTCCTACGAGATGAGGGTTGCGCTCAATGACTTGTATAAATAGGTCCTTCACCTATTTTAACACAACACATAAAAAATCAAGTGTTGTCACAGTATTTAGAAAACACCAAGAACTGATTGCTTACATTGTGCAAGCCAGTTCAACATTCTGATACAAGTCATAAACATCCAACACCTTCGTAATCTCAACACCTTCTTTGCTTCCCTCCCTAAGATCAACCCCATCTCCTTCACTTTGTGACCGAAGCAAGTCTGGAACGGTCATTTCTTGGTTTAGGCCAGAATTATATAGATTGATCTCTTGAATCAAAATCACTCCCATGCAGTGCATTTGTTTAGGGTTTAGATTCGTTTCTCATCCACATACACCCAAATTTACCAAAACCAGTAGAAACAGTTTTCACCTATAAACACCATGATAACAAGGTCATTCCCTTGATATATCATCAATGTATGAAGGCTCTGCTCAACAACAAGATCGTTCGCATTGCAGCTTCATCATATCCTTATGCTCTGGTTTATGATGCCGAGTTTCTCGAACCTTAAAAAATCATTCATGAACCTCCAAGCAAGATCTACAACACTCCTCTCCCAAGCTGGAAGTCTATTGAGAAAGCTGCCGACAAACCATAATCTTCAATGGATAAGGTATATCCTCCTATCCACCTGCCATACCGCTCAAGCGTCACCAGGATCAAGTCTCGACTCACAATCATACTAAGAATGGATATAACTTTATAACCAGCTACGATGCAGAATGAAGGATTATTTATCTCCGATGTAGAGATTAGCAATTAATTAACATGGGAGGTCGATGAAAAGTATCCCACCCCTGAAGAGTCATGTCAGAGCAAACAATCGCCTGCTGAAGAAATTTAAGATGCTCCACGAAAATTACAAGATGGCACCGATTCCAATACTGATGATCTTGAAAAAATCAACATAGGAACTGGGGAAGATCCAAGACCAATCTTGATCAGTTATGCATTGTCAACGAAGGAACGAATATGATTGATAAGCCTGCTGAAGGAATATCAAGATATTTTTGCTTGGACATACGAGGAAATGCTGGTCTGGTCTATAAACTGGTCACGCATCACTTGCACATAACTCTCGGCTCCAAACCTGTCAAACAACCGCCCAGTCAGTTCAGGCATGAAGTTGAGGAAAAAATTAAAGTTGAAGTTCAGAAACTACTAGCAGCAAGATTCATTAAACCTAATCAACACCCGATGTGGCTGGCGAATGTTGTCCCGGTCAATAAGAAAAATGGTAAGATATGATGTTGTGTAGATTTCAGAAATCTGAAAAAGTGTTGCCCGAAGGACGACTTTCCCTTACCTAATATTGACATGCTCGTAGATGCAACCAGTGGTCATGGCATGTTCTAATTTATGGATGGATACAACCAGATCAAGATGTATGAACATAATATCAAAAGAGAAGATTCTCAAGCATAAATAAACTAGGTGCAATCAAAGTTCAACAACCGTTAGTCAATCAAATCAATAGAAAACTAATAATAAACCGCAATTATCTAGTTTCCCACCAACGGTACTAATAGAGCTTCTCAATCCCAAAGAAGTCTTTAAACTGAGCGGCCGTAAGAGATTTCGCCTAATTAGGTTATTTTCCTCTCCGAATAGGCGGCTCCACCAGTAACAACACAACTAGGTAGTTTTGCTAGATCTGAGGAATACTTTGTTCAAAATGCAAACTTCAATATTTATAGACAAGGAAGTTTGGACACCAAGGAATTTCCAAAACCGAATATTCTCAAAGATATGCAATAAACACAAAATCGGTTTTCATAATTCCTGGAAATGCTTTGTTCAAATATTGACCGAAATCCAATAGAAAAATCTATAATGAGTAAATGCACATTACTAATTATTATTTTCTAAAGGTATGCATTTATTTGCTGGAAAATAAATAGCATACATAAACTAAGAAACCTTAAATAAAAGATTCTCAATTTATTTCGATCCTGTGATTTTTCCTTTAGCTATTAAGGAATATCTTTGAACAATTAATGATAAGAGTTACTGCACATGTTCAAAGTATGTCGACATCTTTATTTTGCAAGTTCTTTTTCATACTTACAATCTTGGAAACGATTTGCCACACTTCCAAAAAAAGTTTAGAATTGGTTCGTCTGGATTCCAAGAACTATGTGATTGATTATCCTATCAAATCACCAATTATGGGTTTCACGGTTCTACCAAAACAAGTTTCGGTTCTACCTCCATGTGAGTATTGTGCATAGTCACACTAGTTACCAAAATTCGGTTGACTAGGTACTAGGATCTGTTCCACACAACTTATGGTAACTACTTGTATTCGGTTGCACATGTTCAAAGGATCGGTTCCCCCAAAACTACAAACTTGTTGCACATGTTCATAGGATCAGTTCCCCCATCTACTAAAAATGTATTTCACCTCTTACAAGGATCGATTCCCCTCTTGTAAATTTGTTGCACCTCTTACTAGGATCGGTTCCCCAATGACTAGATAAAAGTTGCTATTTACAAGGTATCGATCATACCATCTTGAGTGATTACTTAAGATCGGTTTCACTAATAAAAGTCATACAAATACATAAGTCAGGCCTTGTGAATAGTTTTACCAAGATACATAAACAAGTTTATGAGCGGTTATACTACACACACATATTGGTAATTCAAAATAGATTTGCAATGAATAACAATACCAATAAGCCTTGCGATTTCCCTTTCGATTCACAAAACAAGTTTATGAACTTACTTCCTTTAAACGAATGTAAAACATTGTTTCCTAGGATGAAATCTTCACTCATACCCATACATAATCACAATAACATTCATATGATCATGTCGATGTCTTATATACAAAGTTTAATGGTTAAGCAATAAACCTTGTATTGTATTCCTTAATACTATGTCTAACTAGAGTATCATACACAGCTTCGCAGTTATGTTTTCGAAATGCACGACTTGAAAGATACGTTAGGGAATTAAACATTTCAAGTCAAATATTACTAACCTCAAGAGGAAGGATGATGTTATCGTTGTAGCTCCATACTTCTTCACATTCTTCAAGTCTTCATGTAATACTTGTAAGTCTCATGTAATACTTTTAAGCTAACCTATACGAAGTTGACTCTTGTATATAATCAAGCGACTCTTTAAATGAGTTTTGATTCACTAAAATATGACAATCAAACTTGACATACCAACGCTTGGTGGGTTCAACCGAGCTATGCTCTAACAACGTCCGTGAACTATGATTGTCCCATACGTAGTCAAAAGTCTTTCATATGTCATTATGCAAATATTGATAAAAGATTGAATGAACTTTTGACAAACAAAAGTTAAGCCTTTTGTGTCATTATGCAAATATTGATAGAAGATAGGATGATGTTTTGTTTACAAAGATTAAGTCTATTATATGTCTCTATGCAAGAGTGATGAAAGATAGAATGAATCTTTGTCTACTCCTCAGTATTGGTCTCCCTGATCCACATATTTGTGTATATACCGTGCAGCTCCATAAGTTCTCTTATATGAGCATTTCCGATTAAATTAATCATGGGTTCTCTTGTGGTTAATTTAATTGAGTACTTTGGATACAAATTCATGTTTCAGGTGATTTTTTAATGTCCAAAGAAATCCTTCTTTTCTTGTGAAAGTAAGGTTGCTCTTGTTCTTCTTTCGGGAATGACATTTTATGGGGGGGAGTTCTTATTTGAACTTGTTCTTAATTGCCATATCTTTGTGGAGAGTGCGGCTATGGAATATTATAGGGGTTATCTTATATCTTTATAAACTCCTTGATGATTGCATTTAGTTTCGGCTATATAATTGCATCTAAACAAAGTTGATATGTGGTTCTCTTTTGGTCATGAAGTATCTCTATGCAAATTTTATTAGGATCCCACTAGTTTTCGTACCTTTGCCAATTTATATTGACAAAAAGGGGGAGAATTAATGTGTAGTTCACACTACAAATACATATGGTTTACGGATCATTATGTAAGGGGGAGTGGTTTTCATGTGAGATGAAGTATTGACTAAAGGGGAGTGATACATATCACCATAGTTTTGTTGTCAAAATTGTGATACAATTGAACTTTGATGCCATGCAATAATACTATGACAATGTATAACAATGATGATGAGCAACTGTTTTCTCATTGTTATAACTACATATCTTCAACAATGATGATGCTAAGTTGAACACATTTAGAATCATTGGAGTACTTGGAAGTGACGAAGATTTTGTGTAATGTTGAAGAACCAAGGAGATCAAGCATTTGGATGAAAGCTACAAATTTTATTTATTTTGTAATCCATATGTATTGATAGTTTTGTCACTAAAATTGACAAAGTGGGAGATTATTAGAGCACTGCTCAGTCGAACTCGCAAGCGTTGCTATCTTAAGCTTGTTTGTCAAGTTTAGTTTCCAAAACTATAAGTCTTGATTTCTAGTCTACTTATAGCTAAGTGTCGGATTAGGATAGTAAGTGTAGTTGATCTTTAGACTTCACCGCTTTCATCGAATAAAGACGAAGAACTACTCAAGGTTACTTGTGGAACTTCATCAACAAAAAGTATGTAGAGACTGGAACTCATCTATCACTCAAAAGTCTATCTACTCTATCTCATATTTGAGATAAAAAATCGTATTGCTATTTAGACTTCAATTATACACATTTGGTATTTCGGGCCGAGTTTATCTCGCTTATCTATTTCTTGAAATATGTGATGGTAAGCTTTCGCTTTAACCAAGTTCATCTTTTAATCTTGACGAAAGTCAAAAGATGATCATGTGAAAATCGCCTTGTAACATCTTACATGATTTGTGTCAGACAGTCATTTGATGTAGACTCATAATATTTCATATTGATCGTTCGATCACTTGAAAATTGCTTTGAAGCTAATAGTTTATGTGAGACAGCTATTGTCGTCTTCCAAGAATGTTTCAATGATTGAAATGAGGGTTTATAACATGTAACCATGATTGGATATTGAAAAAGCGGTGGTCTAACAACCACACCCAATATTTCGATTAGCAATCTGTATGGACAAACTCCAATATGATTTTTTAGAGAATCAACTAGACAGTTAGACTCAATCAATAGAAAAGATATCAAAGAGTTTATTATCTCAATATCTCGATTTCAATCTTACTCAAGCAAATATCAAATCTCAATTTAAATACAAGAGAGATAACTTGGATGGTACCAAAGACCAATACCCAAGTCTCAATCAATTTAAATCAACAACCAAAACGGTCGGATATTCTAATTGATTGAATAACGTACAACCTGTATTATTTCAATTATATAACAAAATATAATGTGGAAAATAAATAACACAGACACCAGAATTTTGTTAACGAGGAACCGCAAATGCAGAAAACCCCCAGGACCTAGTCCAGATTAAACATACATTGTATTAAGCCGCTACAGACACTAGCCTAATCCAAGCTAACTTCGGTCTGGACTGTAGTTGAACCCCAACCAATCTCACACTGATCAAAGGTACAGTTATGATCCTACGCCTCTGATCCCAGTAGGATATTGCGCACTTGATTCCCTTAGTTGATCTCACCCACAACCAAGAGTTGCTGCGACCCAAAGTCGAAGACTTTAATAAACAAATCTGTATCACACGAAAAAGTCTACAAGGATAGAAAAATTCGTCTCCCACGAATAAACCTATGAGTTTTGTTCCATCTTTTGATAAATCAAGGTGTACATGAACCAATTGATAAAACCAAACTTATATTCCCGAAGAACAGCTCAGCTTTATCAATCATCTCATAATAAACTTAATCGACGCAGCGAAGAAGATTATTAAGGAATCACAAATGATGAGACGAAGTGTTTGTGACTACTTTTATATCTTGCCTATCGGAGACAGAAATCTCAAGCCAATTATTACAATTGTACTCGTACGATAGAAACAGCAAGATCAGATCACACAACTACAATAAAAGTAGTATCGGTCTGGCTTCACAATCCCAATGAAGTCTTTAAGTCATTGACCTAGTTTTAGAAGAAGAAAACCAAAGGTTAAAGGAGAATCGACTCTTGCTTAGCAAACTAGTGTAGATGGTGGATTTTCGACAAAGGCTAAAATCGTAAACCCATAATTATACGAACCTCTGATCCAGCAATCAGGCATGAGTATTGAGACACGGGTCTCATCGAATCCTCTGACTGAGAATACTTTCTCTCAGAGTACATGTAGATATATGGTCTCACGGCTAGACAACAACATATCTCATGAATATTGAACACTTCAGTAATTATATTTCTTTATAATAAGAGACCACAAAATGCCACATGGCGTTCTTATAAACATTCTGATTTGTGGTGAAGCCACATCATCAGCCATGTAATCACTTTTTTACAAGTTAGTACCATGTCATTAACAACTTAAAAGACAAGATTGTTCACCAAAATGCAGGTTCACATGTCCTTTCAAGAGAACCTCCTTCAAAAATTTTACATGCCCTTTCAAAAACAACTCCTTACATATATTCCATATAGTCCAAACCTTACAAATGAATTCGCTTTAAGGTAACCCATGAACACATATAGGGGTCCATATAAAAATGCAATTCAAAGTTTCTTTTTTTTGAAGGACAATTCAAATTTTCATAACCCTAGCATTGTTTTCATTGAAAATTAGCGAGAGGAAAAAGGTTTCATGAAATGAAAGGACACGTCCGTAGCCAATAAATACAGAGGTAAATTTGAGCCACAATGCCAGACCTAATTGGCGGCTATCCCTTCATTCATAATCTTGAAGTCGCTCCTATTTCAGATACCCCACCAAACCAAACTTTTTACATTTCCTATTTTAACCGTCGCAACCCATTTTTTGACAAGTCATTACCATGTAATCAACATCTAAAAGACACGACTGTTGTCCAAATTAAATGCAGCTTTACATATCCTTCCAAAAGAAGCTCAAAAGTTTTACATGGCCTTTCAAGAAAAAAAAATCCTTACAAATGATTTGTCTTTAAGATATTCCAAAACAATAAAAACATCATCACATAACCGATTATAAAAACACCTTTAGGGAACCATATAAAAATGAAATACAAAGTTGCTTAACCCTAGCACTGTGTTAAGAAGTATTATGGAAAATAAGGAAGCCACGTCGACATATTTGTTTTTACCTGACAGAATAGATGCGTCTTTTGGTCATTAGTTTTGTAGAATAGATGAAAAGTGTCGCCCCTTCAGGCTCTCAATCGACACAACGTGGCAAAACTATTTCTGGAGAATAGAAAGAACTTCAATCAAACTAATAGGATATTACAGCAAAACTCACTTCTTTATCTATCTCTTTTTCAATAAAGAAAGTTAAGACTTTATACTGTCTATTTCAGTTTTGCACATTAGAGAAGTTAAGATTACTTTAATTTGCTTAACTAATGATACATCGATTATTTGTTGTTGCTTACTATGCTATTAATTGCTGGCTTAAGTTTGTTGGACTTTTTTGTTTTTTTTTTCTTTTGGGGAAGAAAAGATATACTGTGTTAAAAACTGGAAAAGCATTTACAAGGTTTGGCCATGATATCCATAAAGGAACCACAAATAAATTGCAAGGTTTGATTTTTTATTTTGGTTCTAATGAAAATTTTAATTAAGTGAAGAATAAATCTGTTTTTGTTTCAATTCTCAATCTATATTGTTGTTTGCCTAATTAGTCCTATGGATTTTTAATTTTCTCCAGTAGGTCTTGGTTTCGCTAAAGCGAAAAAGAAGAAAACATGTTCTTTTATACCAAGTGTATGAATGAAAAATCGAATTTCATATAACAATTCAGGGTTTCTTATTCATCATTCCTACTGATCATAAGTAAACCAACCAAGAAATATACGTTTATCTTTAATGGAAGTTATTCATTGTCGTGTTCAAGGGTGATGTGTTTTTTAAACGCATCCATTTGGATGACCATATATATGTGGAAATGTTGTCCGATAAAATTACTAATAGATTCACAGGGAGCATATCAAAATTTTGTGGGTTAGGTGGGAGTTGAATGCTAGGTATAGAGTCTACCACAAGGCATAGAAGTTAAGTGGAAACGGGGATGATACTTTATTATAGGTGGAATGAGATTTTGCAGCAATGATGATCGGCATGATCGAAAGAGGGATTCTTATGTTCAGGTTTAAACGTGGCGAATCAGTTGTTTATATATTTGAGAGAAGATACGCCGTACAAAAGGAACATCAGTTAAGTTGGTCCCGAATAACATAATGCATCAGTTGTTTATAGTATATAGTCACGAATTACATATAAAATAGACGAACTATAATGCATCTGTAAGATGCAATTGCATGTAGCAGATTAGCTAACAAAATCTTAATAGGGAAAAGAAAACACATGGCTTGTACAATTCGAAATCTACAACAAAATTTGAGTCCGAAAATACCTATGATAGTTCGAGAAATGTCAAACAGAGAAGTAGACAATCAGAACAAAGACGTACTCTAGGAAGATGAAGTGGAGAGTTGCTAAAAACTTTGTTATGACAAACCAGCGGCCATTATCTTTTCACTATTATCATGCAATGATAGGTTGACGCCTTCAGATTGAAAATTTCATGGATATGCATACAGTGGATTAATTCCTACAAAATCTCTTAAAATGAAAGAAAGATACATATGTGTGTAAAAGTAACAAAAGTATCAAAAGAACCTATCGAAAATCAAGCATAAATATGCGAGTGTTATTCGAACACAATGCATGAATGGATTAGAGGAGCAAACTAAGTTCTCAAATAACAAATCAACATGGCCTAGATCTGATGTTCATCGATAAAATGTTTACGGTATATTCATCTACTTCCTGTTTTTGGTTAATTACATATAACATGAATGATCTTCGGTCTTGATAATCTGATTGTGGAACTTTTTACAGGGTGATCAAACACGGGCAGTGGAGGAACCAGGTATTAAGGTTGAGGGGGGCTAAAAAAAATTTATGGAAACACATGGGCTTATGTGGACTAAATCCATACTAAAAGGTGGGCTAAATTCATAATATGGGACTAAATGTAAGGGTGTTACAGTGGTTTTCATCATTTTAGGGGAGGGGCTAAAGCCAGGATTAGTCAACCCTTGGCTCCGCCCCTGAACATGGGGAATAATTTCAGAAGACTATACGCGGATTCATGGGACAAAAATAGAAGAATGGAATATATTTTTTATTGAAACTTCCAAATTGGAGAACCTTTGGATTTCAACGACCCGTCATGAATGAATAGATGATGTTTAGGAGATGGGATACTGATGGACAATATTTGAACACATAGCTGATTTTTTTTTCTTTAATGGTTTTTGTGGAAATTAGAACTTATATGATGCAACACACTACTTGGGAACAAATTTATTTTATAGGCATGGACGGTTAACTAGACGTTAAACCATGAATCCCAAGTTTCAGCATTTGTGAGGTTTCAAGCATATAAGATCAATGAAGAGAAAGACTAGCTCATTGCGAATCACTTCCTTTAAAGTTTTTCTTAAATTCCATTTGCAAAATATCCGGTGTGTATGCACCGGGTTAGATGCTTGTTTTTATATAGTATCACGAGATGGACGGCTCCTAGACAGCTTGCTTTGCTAGTATAGAGCGATAACGTCTCCAGGATACAAACAACGAGTTTACCCTGACTTTATAAAGGATATGAAGCTCCAGCAAGCTCATATCGGAATAATTAATTCTCCTAGACATCTTTCTTTGCTAGTATAGAGCCATAAGTTAATTATTCCTAAATTCTTGGATTCATCCACAGAATTTCCGAAAATATTCAAATATTTTCGCAGATATTTCATTACTGCAAACCATGGTTCTTCCCAGCAGAAATCCATGGGTTAGTAATAAACATTCAACGCACGGGCGTCTGAGCTACCTCTGAGTAAGCCCCGATTTAAATGGTGAAAGTGTACTCAACGACGATGCACTAACAATCACCGCGTGAACGAGTATGTCAAAATACGACGAGACGATGAACCTATGCAAAATAGGAAGGAAAATAATAAATATTTAAATATTGACCAAGGCGCTGGGAGCATGGGCCCACTGACCGGCGACCGTGCCGTGGTCAATCCCACGCCAGTTTCATATTTTATCATATTTTTTGTTATTTTCCTTGAGTTCATGAAAATCCTTTCACTTGAACAAATATCCTTCGTTTTGAAGAAACTCCTCAGTTTCATGGTGTTTCTTTCACACCAAAGAAATAATATAAAATTAAGAAAAACATTGTGGGGCGTGACCATTGGCAAATCGGCCATGCCTTGGTCTCAATCGGACCCACACTTCATGGTTACTCATTATTTTATTATTATTTCCCTAAATTCATGAAAATTCCTTAATCTCATGATATTTCTTTGGTCTCATGAAAAAAAAAAAAAAAGGGAAACACGTGTGACCCCACACATCCCACTTTATTATTATTATATTTTCATGTTTTCATAATCCCATGAAATTCCTTAATTTCATGATATTTCCTTCAAATTATGAAAATTCCTTCAAATCATGAAATAATACAAAAAATTAGGGAAAACGCACGGGACCGGGCGCTGGCCGGCCAACCATGCTCCAAGCCAGTCCCACACACCCACACCTTATTTTATTATTATTATTTTTTATGTTTCCCTCATCTCATGGAAACTCCTTGATTTCAACAAAAATCTTTAATTTTAGCAAAACTCCTTGATTTTATCATATTTCCCTAAAATCATGAAAATATTATAAAATTTTGGAAAAAACGTGTGGATTGGCTCCCTTGGCCAGACGGCCATGTCTTGGCCATGGCCGGTCCCACACTTCATGATTCCTTCACTTTTTTATTATTTTCCTGCATCTCATGAAGTTTTGACGGTTTTATAAAAAAAAACATGGTTTCTTCGTATTTTCTAAAATGTTTGCTCAAATGCACATCTGAAAATATCAAAATTCTCTGAATTGAGACACGAACACTTTAGAGACATGGGCATGTTATCTTGACCGACCAAGGTTGGATTTTTGGCTCTCAATGAGCCGGTCTCACGTATTTTCACAATTTGACCTAATTTGCGCAATTGCACGTATTAGGTCCGAAACTCTTCCACACAACTTGCAATTTCATGAAACAATCATCATTTGATCCCGTGACCATCCAAGGCCGGTTTCATGACCCCTTGGTCGGTCCCTCATCTCTTCATAATTAATTAGGTTTTATCACCTAAGGCTCAGGCGAGCATTTTCGAATAAATGATAAAACCAGCATTTAATCATTCTTTCATCCACAAGTCACCAGCTCTTCAAGAGGTCTTGGTATTTTCTCACATGAGAATATGTGTATTACATGATTGGCCCACGGTCTCATAAAACCAATCTTTCCTTCGTTCCATGGTTCAATTCCTAACAAACCATGGAGTGATCATCAATTGATTAAATTAGGGTTTATGAGTCCAAGGATCATAATTCCAGATTCAAACACTAATAAATTTATGACGATCTCATGATCAATATTCTTATTAATTATATTTGGTTCAACTACCAGTATTTTAATTAATTTTTTATTTTGGTCACATTGCCAATATAATTCATCAGATGAGAAACACTTGCTCAAATCAAAGAATATTGGTTCAACTATTAATATTCAACAAATCATCGAATGAGCAATACTTGCTCGCCTCAACCATCAACGTGAGAATCATGCCCATGTTCAATCCATGAGTTTTAGAATATTTTACAAAATCATGTTCAACTCAGTAAATACATGGGCTCATCGTCCTATGATATCACGAAGTCAGCAACTAACTAAACTAACCACGAGACGTCAATCGTGTCATTTAGGGGGATATCAACTAGGGTTTTGATCTGGCGGTCTACAGCATGTGTGTTCAAACACACGATGGAATATGAGAAAGTCTTGCAATTAGTTAAAGGAGTTAACAAAGTAGTGGATGTAAAATCAACCAAGTCTCCGCACGATGAGCAACTGGTTTCAAACACGATTTCCATTTCCCTACCCTTTGATTCCATCAACTATCACACTTCATGGGATCATGGTGTCTACAATTCCAGCAATATAAATAAGTCTCTGAATCATGATGGGATATACAACGATTTTATGTCACACAGACAAAACGAGATCAAAAACTCATCAATTGAGCAATTACTCTCAACTGAGCAATTTCAATCATACAGAACTTATCTTATTCAGAATTCACAACACACCTACAATCTTTGATTACCATTGATACCACACATTTCTTAGCTTCCCTCTTACATTTAAACCCATCCTCTCTTGTGACCGAATTTACTATGGAACGACTATTGTATTGATTTAGGCCAGAGTACTACAGATTGATCTCTCGAATTCAAAGCACCCCCTTTGCAGCGGTGCATCTGTGTGAGGTTGAACATTTCGCTCGGTTCAAGGAGTCTCCTCCGCGCGGTTATCTCCTCAATTCCGAAAAAACCAGCAAATCCTTTTTCCCCATCTACAGATTGGCGACCATAGTAGGAGATCATTCTCTCGGTTGAAATCTCCAATTCTCACAAAAATGGTTGGTCTTAGGTCAGGGTCAGTTACAAACCCTAATGCAAACATTGCTAGTACCAACAATAATAAAAACATCCCGAAAACTGTTCTGGCCACTAACACTGATGGTGGTGACATCACTCCTCCTCACACCAACGCGGAAGGTCATCCTTTGTTTGGCCAATATCCCGAAGAAGTCAGAGGAAGTCCACCACCTACCATTGTTGATCTCATCAAAGCGCAAGAGACTCCTGCAAAGAATCATATGGATATGGCTGCAGCATAGTAGAAACTATTTGATCACCTGAAGACTCTCACTGACAAATTGTCAGAGAAAACTCAAGAAAAATGGAAAGATAAGGAGAAGTCATCAGACGCTGCTGATCCTAAGGTAATTCCAATTCACACTGTGGATGACGACGAAACCAACAAGGCTGCGGGCAATTCGTCAATGAAGGAATCATCAAACTTCATCACCCGGGAAGACTTGGAGCGTCTTCTAGAGAATCGTGGGAAAGACAAGACATCACACGTCCATCGTCACCAACCCCCCTATCCTGCTACGACACAGAGGATTCCCTTTCCTAAAGGTTATGTTTATCCAACTTTCACTCTGTATGATGGGACCGACAATACTCGAGAACACATCTCTCGCTTCCTCGAAGCCTTAGGAGAACATGAACATAACCGTGTTGTTCGTCTCAAAGAATTTTCAAAATCTCTGAAAGGCAGGGCATACACTTGGTACAACAACATTGCACCTGGAACTGTCAACAACTAAGGAGAAATGATTAACGCCTTTTATAGGAAGTACTTCTTTGTGTCAGATTAAATCACTCTCTATGATCTTGGAAGGATGTTTCAGAAAGTTAGTGAAAATCCCAATGACTATGTGAAAAGATTCAGAGTTCAAGCCTTGGATTATCATGATCCAAATGTCACGGAGCAACAACTGGTGGATTTGTGCATCAATAGCATTCTCCCGGTCTAAAGGGCCCTACTGGAGAATCTTCGATTCCAGACTTTCTCAGAGCTCCACGAAGCCGCAAAGAGATCAGCAACCACTGCACCCGCTCTGCTAGAAAGAGCAAAATCCACAAACACTGAAGAAGCACGAGACACTCAAGGAAGCAGGCATCTGGTCAACAAGCAATACAATCTACAGCCTTTCACAAATACTGTCACGGAAGGGAGCAAACGGAAAGCTGAGCCACAGCGCAAGCATACTCCTTCCACCCCTTCAAAGGCACAAAAGAAGGATAACGTGCAAACTTCTCCTCTTCATACAGAGGATCCAGAAGCACCAGACTTTCCCTGCTCCATTGAAGGAGTTGTCGAATTGCTGGAGGCCTGGATTCAAGACGGTGCAATCAAGTTGCCATATGTCAAGAAGGAACCAACTGAAGAGGCCATGGAAAATCCTCGCTACTGTTTCTTCCATAGGTTTGTCAGCTATCCCACAAGCTATTGCAAAACTTTAAAGCGCATATTTAAGGAAAAGGTCAAGTCAGGAGAACTTAATCTTGGAGCCAAAGGAGTTCACAGAGATCCCCTTCCTATCATAACTTTCTCTATTTCCGAAGCACTAGTCAAGGAAGCACTTCAGTCATTAATAGAGCATGTCTGCGAATTTCTCTATCTATAGAAATCGCAAAGGGGAGATATGTTTACGGCTTTGAATCACATAGTTTCTGGGAAACGCCTGCTGATTTCAGATGTACCTCCTGAACCTTCAGCCACTGACAAAGAAATGTATGACTGGGGAGTGCTCACCACAGTACACATCAAAGGCAATGAATTCAAAAGGGCATTTTTTGATGTTGGTACTGCTGTCAACATCATTCTTTTGAAGACTCTTAGGTCTATCGGCATTACTCGACAAGAGGCTACTCACGCTCCCACAACAATCAGAGATCATGAAGGGATTTCCAGGGATGCATATGGCTTCATCAATCTCAAATTTACAGAAAGTTCGGCCTGCGCTAAGACCAAGTTTTACATAATCCGGGAAGACCCTGGATATGACATGATCCTTGGAAGGACTTGGATCCATACTGGAAGGCTAACCTTAATGCTTTCAACACACACTACTACTGACAGAGACTCCGAGCCGGAGGAAGAAGAGGAGAACGCCCCACCATTTGAACATCTGAAGGAAGTTAAAACCTTAATGGGACTCGCACAAGAACCTAGATAGAGTCCACACGCATTTTTTAAAGGGTTTCAAGATCATG
Source organism: Papaver bracteatum (assembly GCA_023529315.1). NCBI lineage: Eukaryota > Viridiplantae > Streptophyta > Magnoliopsida > Ranunculales > Papaveraceae > Papaver > Papaver bracteatum. The sequence continues at coordinate 206,495 of JAJJWX010003827.1, read as the reverse complement.
CAAGTCTTATTCCTCTTCATTCTCCAATATTACCAATGTTCAAATATGTTACTTTGGTTCAGGGGCTTCTCCGCATGAGAAGTTTAGCAATTGCCAAGAGTTATGAATGGGTAACTTCACCTCGACAATATTATACCCAATGGATGGGTTCAGTGTGTCTCCATGTTGATCATCCTGTCAAGAAATTTATTGCCGAAGACCAGGAAAAACACGACAGACAGTATGCTGGATATCCTCCTCTGCACCAGTGTCCATATGTGCCCCATCCATGGAGTCAGCACAAAATATTCAAGGCGCGGACCACAAAGCCAAACAAGTTCAAGGAAGGGGATTTGGTTCTCAAAGAAACTAAACGGGATCTCCATTCTGCAAGGAACTCTAATTAGGAAGGACCATTTATGGTTTCTAAGTCCATAACTGGAGGATATTACAAGTTAATCAACACAGATGGACGAACCCTACCAGTAATTCATGAGAATTGGCTTAAGGCGTTTGCATGAAGTTATTTGACATCTGAGGTACTAGGCGTCTAAGCATTCATGATGTTTGGATTTGGCATTTTAGGATTTTCTTTCATTGTATTTCAATTCCTCCAAAATGTTTGCAATACTTGCAATCAGTATTTGAATTCAGCAATTTATCAAAATTCAATTCATATTTCTTACAAGAAAATCTCTATCAAATCCAAAAGAAAAATCCTTAACCGCTTACCAATTCAAAACCATGATATCAAAACCAGAAATAAAACCTCACATCTCTCATCTCTCAGAAGTTTAGAAGTTCAAGAAATTATGGAGAATAAATTAAAGAAAATCAGCGAAGAAAGATTTTTGCACCTCTGCATCCTTCAAAGCCTATAAAGCCGCCTTCACCTTGTTCATCTCTTCAGTCAGCCTGGCAATATTGTCTTCCTTCTCCATCACAACATCATTGGGAAAGGGTTTGTTATTTTCACATGAATTCTTAATAGCATTTATTTTCTTACGAAGCCACTTCACATTGAAGCCAAGTCTCCCAGAATTCTCCAAGTTGAACTCCCAATCAAAGAGTACATCTGGAGTTACAGCATTTCTGGATCTAGTGCATATGTCACTGACAACACGCAAGAGTACACTTACCCGCATTGTTAAAGCATAAGCACGCCCACGATTCCTGTCCACAATTATATGACCAAATTTCTCCCATATTTTCTTGTACAAACCCACATATCCAATGGGAACGCTGAATCCACCAACTAACTCATGAGACGGGAGTGAGGCATCAAATGGAGGATCAAAGGAAACTCCTGCACTTGGGTATTCATGCACAACTATACGACTTTCAATTACTGGAGCAACTTCTACAATCAAGGCAACAGTTTCTTCAGTATCTTCTACTGGTGTCTTGGATTCTTCTATCACTGAAGTGGCGACAATCTAGGTATCCATGACTTCATCAACAAAATTTCATAGCCTTTAGGTGCAGAGATAGTTTCCTCCTTATTAATAATCTCAGGGTCGCTCGTTTCGCCATTTTGGGTTCCTTCATTCTCAACTTCGGTATTTTGCACCTAATACGAAGATTACATGAGATTAGGATCATCCAAGCATGAAACCAAAAGAAATCATGAAATACAGCATACAAGTGGTCTAACATCATCAAAGTCTTTCATTACACATGCTAGATGTCAGCAAATAACGTGCAAGTCACAAAAAACACAAGCTAGCCTGAGAAGATATACACTGCACTGTACAAGATGATGAACTGGGAGCAATTGGTGAAGAATCAAGGGTTGAGTTACACAACATTCTCTTCGAATGAATGTTATCTAGAACATTTCAAAATTTCATAGCAATCATATGTACGAGAAAAATGATGTGGTCGAAACTCGGGACTACACGACAGCTGAAAATTTCCTGAAGGTCTCCTGGATGTTTACTGTTTTGTCTATTTCGGCCTCTGAACGTGCTTAAAACTTAAAAATCTTCTTCGTTAAAGCTTGGAAATTTCCTAGGCATAAGGATGCATATGCGGATCATGAAAATCTAAAATTAGATGAAGAATTTACGGCGTTTTTCCTAAAACGCTGAGTTCTGAATTTTCTGGTAACGTATTTTTGGCAAAACTTATCATATGATCACATACATTCTCATTCATTCACTCATAGATCAGCAAGTTTATACTTCTATGGATAAAATACAAGATGAATACTTACTTGGGTGGTCTCCGAAGTGTTCAAAGAATCAGAATTGCTCACACCCACATCAACAACGCCATTATTTTCATTCGGTGTCGAATTCTGGGAGTTTTCTTTATCACCATTATTCGAGCGAGCGTCACCAGTGCCCTCCACTTCCATGGAAACATTCTCCTGGATATATTCTCAGCAATTAGTATTTTACTCACTAAACTTCATAATTTATTATATGAAGGAATACTTACTTCAGCTTCTTCTGCAACACCCGAGTCAGAAACCGTCTGCCCAGCGGCAAAAAACTGAAGATTGTCAATGCTCGATGGAGTAAAATACTGCAATGGAATAACGAAGTGGGTTTTCAGATCCTAATTATACGAATAAGAAGAAGTCATGATGCAAGAGATATCGATAACTCACCAAACAAATCACTGGGGACTTTATGGTGTTAGGTAACATCTTATAATTCTTACTCCTGACTTCTCCACCATGAATAGTCACTTCAGTTTCCGAGAGGTTTACATCAACTCGTGATCTTACATTACGACCATCCTGTAAATAAATTTGATACAATAATTAGAACACAATCATCATGGTATTATGAAGACTCTACAAAAAATACTTACTCGCGAACACCCTGGAGATGTTTTTCGTTTGTCACTACCAGGAAAATGCTTCAATCTTAGTCTAGTAGAAACCATCTCAGGAGATGGACGATCTTTCATTAAAGGTTGAGCATCTCTCATGAAATCAATCAAATGCTTGAGATGCTGATCCCAAAAGTCTATGTAACCCGGAGTTACATACGTGACTCTATCAGAACTGGGGAACCAGAATTCACTTCCTTCCACATGCGTACGGTCCAGACGAGTCATGAGCTGTTCAATTGAAGGCTTTCTTCTTCGAAAAGTCGGAACGCACTGATCCATACCCATTTTCCGAGCTGCCCTATCAATATTGTATTCTTCCACCAAGAATTCGCCGTGAATTATGGATAGCAGATGACCGGGGATGCAACTCAACATGAAAGATCTCTCACCGTCATCCAAATCAGCACCAGATTTCAGGGTCACACTCTCTTTATCATTAAAGTTTTTCAATTGAGAGATATAAGAGGGGACTGATACCCATGGGCGGAAGTTGAATTCAGATTCACGATCCAAGACATCAACAAAACGGGTTTTGAGTCGAGGTTGCTTTGTAGACCAGTGCATAATCCTGGCATTATCCTTCTCAGAGAAGACATGGCGAGCATCAATTTTCAATCCTTGCAAGATAGTCCGAGGAGTTGGTGCATAATTCTTAAAACGCTCCCACATCAGAGTTTGAAGAAACATTGTGTTGGCATAACATTCAATCTTCATAAAACTATTCGAGACACTGGAGTCTATAATCAATGAATCCAAGTTAGAATACAGAGAGCCCAAGAATAAGCTACCTATTGGAAGTTGTTCACCCTGAGCCATCTTAATCGCAAAAGGAATCACAAACGGCTTCAACAAGTTCCCAGCATCCTCAAATACATCTCTGGACAGCCATAAACAAAATAAAGCAGTGATGGATAACGTACCGTCAACTGGACAATCCGGACGAGTATCTCTTGGCCACCAGTGTCTCAGCCAATGAGAATAACAACCTTTGCTGCCAGATGCCTTATTAATCTCCTCCATTGTGGTTGTAAAGATGTTAGAGATTGCATTTTCCTCTGAAGAAAGGTTTTTAGGAAGATTTCCTATGATTGGAAGATGCAACAAAGCAACCACATCTTCTAAAGTAATGGTAAATTCTCCCCATCTTCATATAAAAGAGTGAGTTGGAATACACCATCGAGCAAATAGAGCTACAATACCTTGCGCATCATGGAAGATGAACAAATCTCCAGAAGCTTGAATAGCTCGTATTACTCATGCGTCATGCAACTTAGCTCGAACTCGAGGGAAACCCAGCATGTACCTCGACCAACCAGAAAACTTTTCCAATGGCCATCGAGAAAGCTTGAACTCAATCATTGATGCAGAAAAATATCATTTCTCAAGGCAGAACCGAATATCTCCCTGAGGAGTCACCAACTTCTTCTGAGTAACCTCTCTGGGGTTTATCAGAAGACGAAATGCTGGAGTTTTGAGGCGCTTCTCAGGCTCTTGGTCCATGAAGAATGTATCTTCTATGTTCGGAACGTTCTTAATTCCAGGAGTTTCATCTTCACCAATGGAAGTCTCTTCCGTTCATGAATCATCCATAGAAGCATCATCATCTATGTGTGAACCTTCTCTGGAAGCATCATTGGTTTGTAAATCGGACATCTTGCAAAGTAGCTGTAACATGCACACAATGCTCCACTTCAGTACATCATACAAACATCAGTGGAATGAAGTAATTGAAAAAATGCTCATGCAAGCATTTACAAACCGGTAACTCTTAACTCTTACCTTTTTTTACGATTTCTCTAACGGTAGTGATAGTAATGATAGAGTTAACACTCCAAAATTGTTCGTCTCTTCGAACCTACAAAACATATTCAAAAACTCAGATTTTTCATAAAATCGTGAATATTTCTACTGTGTGAACATTCACCAAGAGATTACGAAAACTAAAACATTATTTCATCATAAATAATTGCTTACGTCTAAGTAATACTACACAAAACTCAAGTTTTGATTTTAGGGAAGATAATATATATTTGCATATATAAAGAAAACATTTTATTTACTCACGTAAATAAATAAATAAAAATTTCAACGTGAGGAAGGATCAAAAAAATAAATCTTGTGGACACTCCATGGTTTCAAAAAAAAAATCCATGAATATACCATGGTTTTATAATAAAAAAAAATATCTTTTCCTTCGTATCGTCATACGTCTTTTAAACGAAGGTTTATTTCAATTTTGTGAAAACATACACATTATAAGATAAAGTATTGATTTACATAAAAGCTCATAAACAAAATTTTATCGCTGGACATAATTTCATATATATATATATATAAAAGAAAAACCTCTTCTTTGTATCATAATCATTCTTTAAAACGAAGGGATTATTTCGGTTTTACGAAAATTCATCTTTTCATGATAAAACTTTGGCTCACATGAAAGATCATAAACATATTTTTATCACTGAACCTAAATATTCATATATGAAGAAAAAAATCTCTCCTAAATCAGGGATTATTATTAGTTTTCAAAAACTAACGATCAAACGAACATACGTTTTCAAAAACGAGGGTTTTCGACGAAACCCACACTTATATATGCACATGTATATAACTTCAACATGATCACATCATGAAACTCATATGAACTCAGCAAACATCAAAAAAAAAAAAGAGTTTGGACGCTTACCTGGTCGGCGCCGGCGGAAAGTAGCCGGACGGTGACGCGGCGGCGGCGGTGATGTGCTTTGGCGGAAAACTTCTCCTCCCTGGCGTGAAGATGATGAAAACGTGATCAAGGCTCTAGTCGTGTGGGAAAAAAAAAAAAAAAAAGGAACAATTCCTTTTATATCAATTTTTATTTCCAAAACCTAATTTTCTAAGGATTTCCTTATTGGTCCCGGCTTGCGAATCCTAAACGACCAAGATCCCGTCGTCCAAATCATCGGTTCAACACCAATTTATGTCTACCAAACGACATTCTATCATGTCACTGGAATCTACATTCAAGTAATGGTATGCTCATGCGATCGAAATCCGGTAACATCTTAACTTACGACTAAGTTCAATTACTTATATTGTTTATGTCCGGAAAATCACCATTCAATGATGACTGAGGAACACGGCTTTCCTCACTAAGCAGGGGAATTAATGTAGATGGTGTATTTTCGACAAAGTCTAAAATCTTAAACCCATAATTATACGAACCTCTGATCCAGCAATCAGGCGTGAGTATTGAGACACGGGTCTCATCGAATCCTCTGACTGAGAATACTTTCTCTCAGATTACATGTAGATATATGGTCTCACGGCTAGACAACAACATATCTCATAAATACTGAACATTCCAGTAATTATTTCTATATAGTATCACGAGATGGACGGCTCCTAGACAGCTTGCTCTGCTAGTATAGAGCGATAACGTCTTCAGGATACAAACAACGAGTTTACCCTGACTATATAAAGGATATGAAGCTCCATCAAGCTCATATCAGAATAATTAATGCTCCTAGACAGCTTGCTCTGCTAGTATAGAGCCATAAGTTAATTATTCCTAAATTCATGGATTCATCCACAGAATTTCCGAAAATATTCAAATATTTTCGCAGATATTTCATAACTCCAAACCATGGTTCTTCCCAGCAGAAATCCATGGGTTAGTAATAAATATTCAATGCACGGGCGTAAGAGCTACCTCTGAGTAAGCCCCGATTTAAATGGTGAAAGTGTACTCAACGACGATGCACTAACAATCACCGCACGAATGAGTATTTCAAAATACGACGAGACGATGAACCTATGCAAAAATAGAAAGGAAAATAATAAATAATTAAAAATTGACCAAGGCGCTGGGAGCATGGGCCCACTGACCGGCCGACGTGCCGTGGTCAATCCCACACCAGTTTCATATTTTATCATATTTTTTGTTATTTTCCTTGAGTTCATGAAAATCCTTTCACTTGAACAAATATCCTTCGTTTTGAGTAAACTCCTCAGTTTCATGGTCTTTCTTTCACACCAAAGAAATAATATAAAATTAAGGAAAACATTGTGGGGCGTGACCATTGGCCAACCGGCCATGCCTTGGTCTCAGCCGACCCCACACCTCATGGTTCCTCATTATTTTATTATTATTTCCCTAAATTCATGAAAACTCCTTAATCTCATGATATTTCTTTGGTCCCATGAAAAATAATATAAAATTAGGGAAACACGTGTGACCGGGCCCGAGCCGGCCGACCAAACCCTAGGTGGCCCCACACGTCCCACTTTATTATTATTATATTTTCATATTTTCATAATCCCATGAAATTCCTTAATTAATTTCATGATATTTCCTTCAAATCATGAAATAATACATAAAATTAGGGAAAACGCACGGGACCGGGCCCTGGCCGGCCAACCATGCTCCAAGCCGGTCCCACACACCCACACGTCCCTTATTTTATTATTATTTTTTTTTATGTTTCCCTCATCTCATGGAAACTCCTTGATTTCAACAAAACTCTTTAATTTTTGCAAAACTCCTTGATTTTATCATATTTCCCTAAAATCATGAAAATATTATAAAATTTTGGAAAAAACGTGTGGATTGGCTCCCTTGGCCAGCCGGCCATGCCTTGGACATGGCCGGTCCCACACTTCATGATTCCTTCACTTTTTCATTATTTTCCTTCATCTCATGAAGTTTTGACGGTTTTATCAAAAACCATGGTTTCTTCGTATTTTCTAAAATGTTTGCTCAAATGCATATCTGAAAATATCAAAATTATCAGAATTGAGATACGGACACTTTGGAGACATTCACATGTTATCTTGACCGACCAAGGTTGGAATTTTGGCTCTCAATGAGCCGGTCTCACGTATTTTCACAATTTGACCTAATTTGCGCAATTGCACGTATTAGATCCAAAACTCTTCCAAACAACTTGGAATTTCATGAAACGATCATCATTTGATCCCGTGACCATCCAGGGCCGGTTTCATGACCCATTGGTAGGTCCCTCATCTCTTCATAATTAATTAGGTTTTATCGCCTAAGGGTCAGACGAGCATTTTCGAATAAATGATTAAACCAGCATTTAATCATTCTTTCATCGACAAGTAACCAACTCTTCAAGAGGTCTTGGTATTAGCTCACATGAGCATATCGATGTTATATGATTGACCCACGGTCTCATGAAACCGATATTTCCTTCTTTCCATGGTTCAATTCCTAACAAACCATGAAGTGATCATCAATTGATTAAATTAGGGTTTCTGAGTCCAAGGATCATAATTCCAGATTGAAACACTAATAAATTTATGACGATCTCATGATCAATATTCTTATTAATTATACTTGGTTAAACTACCAGTATTTTAATTAATATTTTATTTTGGTCATGTTGCCAATATAATTCATCAGATGAGCAACACTTGCTCATATCAAAGAATATTGGTTCAACTATCAATATTCAACAAATCATCGAATGAGCAATAATTGCTCGCCTCAACCATCAACGAGATAATCATGCCCAAGTTCTATCCATGAGTTTCAGAACATTTTACAAAATCATGTTCAACTCAGTAAATACATTGACTCATCGTCCCATGATATCACGAAGTCAGCAACTGACTAAACTAACCATGAGACGTCAATCGTGTCACTTGGGGGGATAACAACTAGGGTTTTGGTCTGGAGGTCTATAGCACATGTGTTCAAACACACGATGGAATGTGAGCAAGTCATGCAATCAGTTGAAGGAGTTAACAAAGTAGTGGATGGAAAATCAATCAAGTCTCCGCACGATGAGCAACTGGTTTCAAACACGATTTCCATTTCCCCACCCTTTGATTCCATCAACTGTCACACTTCATGGGATCATGGTGTCTATAATTCCAGCAATATAAATAAGTCTCTGAATTATGATGGGATATACAACGATATTACGTCTCACAGACAAAACGAGATCAACAACTCATTAATTGAGCAATTACTCTCAACTGAGCAATTTTAATCATACAGAACTTATCTTATTTAGAATTCACAACACACCTACAATCTTTGATTACCATTGATTCCACGTATTTCTTAGCTTCCCTCCTACAGATCAACCCATCCTCTCTTGTGACCGAATTTACTCTGGAACGACCATTGTCTTGGTTTAGGCCGGAGTACTACAGACTGATATCTCGAATTTAAAGCACCCTCTTTGCAGCGGTGCATCTGTGTGAGGTTAAACATTTCACTCGGTTCAAGGAGTCTCCTCCGCACGATCATCTCCTAAATTCCGTAAAAACCAGCAAATCGTTTTTTTCCCATCTACAACTAGTATCACACATAATGTGTGGGGATTAGGTTTCCCAGTTGCTAGAGTTCTCCCTTATATAGTCTCTCAAATCAGGGTTTGCAATCAATGTTAGCTTAGTAACAAAGCATTCAATATTCACCGTTAAATGAAAAGCTTATTAGATTCAAGCTAATATTTATCAACCGTTAGATAAAAAACATAGCTTGTTACACACACATGAATTGCATGTTTGTAGGCTTGTGAAAACCGTACCCAAACTGGTACATTAGTTGGTTCAACAATAGTTAACTAAATGGTTAGCCATATGATAACTTTCATATCAACCATATTCTTTTTCACCATAACTAGTCCAAATGACTCAAATGAACTAGTTAGAGAGTTATTCAATTGCTTAGATCTTTATGTCCTACACAAGACACAATCGAAGCAAAAACAATGTGATTCACTCGAATCGATTCATGAACTATAAAGTCATGGTTTGCAATAGCATTCCTTAGTTTATTAAGATAAGTTCACGAACATCGTTTTTAGACATAACCTACTCAAGTTCGCGAACTGGGTTCGCGGACTTAACTTCCCGGACGGAGTTCACAAACTCTAGCAGAAGTTCTCGGGTTTGAGAACTTCGTCATTTCGTGGACTGAGTTTATATGCTGAGTTCGTGGACTGAGCTCACGCACTACACCATTTCACTTGATCAACAAAGTTCGCAAACTTTGGTTCAAGCACTAAGGACTTATACATATATGTGTTTCCACAATAATGCTTATATCCTCCAATGGTTATATTGACTAAACTCTCATTTCAATCATTGAAACATTCTCAGAGAGCGTTATATAGTTGTTATTCACAAACTAGTTTTTGTCAGAGCAATTTCCAAAATGATTGAAACATAACATGACTTTCGTCACTAGGTAAAGATGAACTTGGCTAAAGCGAAAGCTTTACCAACACATATTTTGAGAAATAGATAAGCGAGATATATTCAGCTCGAAATATCACATGCATATAATCTTAGTCTATATAGTAATACGATTTTTGTCTCAAGATAGGAGATAAAGTAGATATACTTTTGAGTGATAGATAAGTTCAAGTCTCCACATACCTTTTAGTCGATGAAGATCCACTGGTTCCTTAAGTAGTTCTTCGTCTTGTATGATAATTGCCATGGAGTTCTTGAGCTCAAATACACTTTTTATCCTAGTCCAAGACCTTAGCTATAGTAGACTAGAAATCAAGACTTTATAGTTTTGATCACTAACATTGACAAAGCTTGAGATAGCAACACATGCGAGTTCGACCGAGCAGTGCTCTAACAATATCCCCCTTTGCCAATTTTAGTGGCAAACCTATTAATACATATGGAATACAAAAAATATATAAATAAACTTTGTAGATCTTATTCCACATGACTAATCTTCAACATTACTCGAAATCTTCGTCACTTCCAAGTACTCCAATGATCCTAAATGTTGTAAGTTTAGCATCATCGTTGTTGAAAATCCATAGCTATAACAATGTGAAAACAAGAGTTCTCAATCATTGTTATACAGTGTCATTATATCATTACACAACGTCAAAGTCCAATTGCATCACAACTTTAACAACAATACTATGGTGATACTTTACTCCCCCTTAGTCAGTACTCCATCTCACATGGAAACCACTCCCCCTTACAAAATGATCCGAAAACCATATGGATTTGTAGTGTGAACTACATATTAATTCTCCCCCTTTTTGTCAATAAAATTGGAAAAGGTACAAGAACGAGATCCTAATAAAATTTCCGTAAGAGACGGTTCATGACCAAAGGTAAATGTATATCATCTTGTTTAGATGCAATCATAAAGCCGAAGCTAAATGCATTCATCAAGGAATTCATAAATATACAAGATAACCCATATAATATTCCACAGCCGCACTCCCCACAAAGATTTGGCAATTAAGCACAAGTTCAAAAGAACTCCCCCCCATAAAATGTCATTCCCAGGGGAACAACAAGAGCGAACTTAATTTCAAAAGAAAAGAAGGATTTCTTTGGACTTAATAAATCACATACAAGTATGAATTTGGAATCCAAAAAGAATATTCAATCAAACTAACCGTAAGCGGACCTAAGATTAATTTAACCAAATATGCTCAACACAAGTAAACTTATGGAGACTTAATAACTCAATTAGATTAATCACAAGAGAACCCATAACTAATCTAACCGGGATACACAATTAAACTAATCACAAAAGTAATCAATTTAATCGTTTATACTCTCATAAGAAAATCTATGGAGCGATGACTAAGTTAATCATAAAAACAACCAACCCAGTCGAAAATGCTCAAACATAAGACAAACTTACAGAGTCATAACTAAATAATCACACAAGATGATTAATTTAGTTCAAAATAATCGACGTAAAGTACCTTACGGAACACAACTAAGCTAATCACAATAATAATCAACTTGGTTGACATAAGACACAATACGGAGTCTCACAGTAATACACAAAAAATGGATCAGGGAAGATCAATTAATGCGGAATACACAAGGATTCATTCTATGTTTCCATCACTATTTGCAGAATGACACACAATAGACATAATCCTTGAATCACAAAAGATTTTAACCTATCTTACATCAATACTTGACAATATAGGCTTAACTTTTGTGTTTGTCAAAAGTCTATTTATTCTTCTATCAATACTTGCATATCAATTCACGAACGACTTTACTTTTGACAAAGTATGGGACAATCAAGTTCACGGATCTATAAAGATGAATACTGCAAAAATCATTGTAGTTACAGGAAATCCCACAACACACCCCTTATCATATCTTGATAACAATTTCTAGATCTACATATAAAAATAGTAATAAAAATGCTAAAATTATAAATGGGCACCAAGATTTTTACATGGTTCGATCAATTTGATCTATATCCATGATTCTTCACTATGATTATTTAAATTTACATTTGATTTACATTGATAATCTCCATTAATGGGTAAAGTTCTAGATCTAGTTTTTTGGGAAGAAGATGATAAAGAAAAATACATTATCTCTCTAAAAAATATCTCTCAGTAAAATATCTCTCTCTCTTACAAAATTGTCCCCCCCCCATTTCTCTCTCCTGCCTTTCCCTTTATATAGGTGTTTACATAGTGGATGATAGCTCATATACAACTCATACTCCCCCTATTTTAGGATCCCTTACTATATTCTCGTTAGCTCTCTCCATAATTTCGCAGGCTCTCTCTCTCTCTCGATCTCCCGCTACATTCTCGCGAGCTTTCTCTATAACAACCATAAAATCTTCACATCTTTCTCGTGTTTTATGCTGTCGTTGTCTATTACGTCACTTCCGTAATTAATTTGCGATATTTGCCATGTGCGGTAAAAGTTTTCGCAAGAGCGTTGTTGTTGCGAGATTTGGATCCTACATATTTCCTTTTTTCTCTTGAATATTGCTTGAAGAGCGATCTTTAAGAAAAAATCTATTGTTGTAGTAGTCTTTGATCTTTATTGATGAAGGAACGAGCGAAAGAATACCGGACTTGAAAAGTACGTACTTGCCTATATTCTTTTGTGAAGTTCCGGATCATTGTGAAGTAAATAAGAAGTATCAACTCTTGAAGTATGCGAAGTATAAAGTATCCTTGAAGAAATATAAGAAGTACTCAATCCTCAAAATATAAGAAGTAACCGTCCTTGAATGAAAGTCATAAGTATTGCCTCTATTCATGCGAAATTATTACTTCATTTTTGGTGAGAATTCTTGTCCATTTTGGAAATGATTCTTGCCGAGAAGATAAAGAACATAAAATGTTTTCTTGGTAATCCATAGTTGCCTCTGTTCCTTATCTATGAAGGTAGAATCCTTGAGAAAATGTTGAATGAGAGAATTGTTTCTTTATTCTTATCTTGCCTCTGTCTCATGTTCTGTTTTCTTGTGATATTATAATCTCTTCAAGTTGCTTCAAATTTTACGAAATAAATGAGCTAAATAACCACATTCTACGAAATTCTGACACATTCTGTGAAATTTTGAATTATCTGCGAAATTATGAATAACCCTGCAAAATTATGAATAATCTGCGAATTTATGAATAACCCTGCGCAATTATGAATAACCCTGCGAAATTATGAATAATTTGCGAATTTATGAATAAGCCTGGGAAATTCTGAATAATCTGCGAATTTATGAATAACCCTGCGAAATTATGAATAGTGCTACGAAATTATTAATAGTGTTTCTGAGAGATTTTGAATAGTATTCCTAAGAGATTCTGAATATTACTCTTGAGAGATTCTGAATATTACTCTTGCGAGATTCTGAATATTTTATCTTGCTTCTCATTATCTTTCTCGCAATGAACAAAATTTACCTGCATTTCACGGAAATAGTTAATGTTTGCAATTATTCTATTGGTCTTATTTTGCCTTCCTAGTTAAAGGTCTTATTTTGCCAATTTTTGTTTTTGCGACAAAATCGCAGGACGTTCTTACACTTGCATGTAAAAACCCATTGATCTTGCCTTATCCGCGCTTTGTCAATTTCTCTGCGACAACATGACATGCCTAAGTTTTCTTGCGAAAACAAAGCCCCATGGCATTGCCGTCTTGCGATGAAATCGCAGGACGTCTTTACACTTTCATGTAAAAACCCATTGATATCATCTTATCTGTTTCTCATGGCTTTTTGCCTCTGTGTATTTGTTGCACAAATATGACAAGTCTTGATACTCTCGTGAGTAAAAAGCCTCATGACATTTGCGTCTTAAGACACTTATCATATCCCTAATGGAGGGTGCCGCCCTTATCTTCCCCCTGGTTGCCCATTCAAGGAGGCGTACATCGGCCATACAGGACTAGATCCTCCCATCTGGTCTTAACAACAACCAGTTGTTTTCGCATCATCTTATCCGTTTTTCCTATATGGCTTATAGTTACGAGATTGCACCCCAAGTGGGGTTTTCTTCGGGCCGAGTGCATCATAGTCAAGACTTGCCAAGAATGGCCAGGGTAGTTTCATACGCCCCAGGCACCCTTGGCACAACCGTGTACCTCAGCGCCTTGATCATACTTTTTACTCCTTAGGAGAGACCCTCGGTCGTCCAACTGTTAATATATATATATATATATATATATAGTTGGAAATCCAAGGTACCTCTCCTGGATGGGCTTTCATTGACCCCAAATCTCCATGACTCAGGTTCCAGCAGCGGTATAACCTTATCCCTGAGCCATGCAAAGAGATACCCCCTTATATGACACACTTTAGGTCTTACATTTGCCTCTTGCGAAATTTTATTCGCGAACTAGGGTGTACGCCATAAAGGTTCGTCCCATTCTAATGTCTCTGCGAAATTTTATTCGCATTTCTGCGAAATTTTCGCGTTTCTTTATTCTTTCATTTTTGTCAATTCTTTCAATCATTCTTTGCGAAATAATCATCAACTCTCTTCTTTGAAAAAAAGATGGGAAAAATTCGCGAGAAGTGGGGTTTGAACTTGCGTCCTCAGACTCATTGTTCTCGCCTCTAACCAACTTTGCTAGCTCTTGTTTTGTGTAGGAATGGTGAGATTCGCATAAACTAGTCTATAGCTTCATCTCTTTGCAACTCAAAAATTCGCGAAAAAAATCATTTGATGAGAGACTCGAACCCGTGGTTTCTAGCTTCTTTTCTCCAACTCTTACCATCCGTGCGAACAGCTGTTTGTGTTAGTGTAGTAAGCTTTGCAGGTGAAATAATATTATTATCTGCGAGATTCTCTTCCCCTTTTAAATCACACACTAGAGTGACTTGTTCTCTGTTCTTCGCTATTGATAGTCTCCCTTATGATGAATTCAATACATTCTTTGATGATCCGTTAAGATTTTATATGTCTGAGTTCCTTGTTTTCTTAATGATGCTCTGGAAAAATTTGGTGTGATTATAATGACTTCATCAAATTCCTTCGCTCGACAGAATACCCTTGTCTTCTGTCATCGAGTGGATCAATTTTTGTTGATGTTTGAAGGCTTGAAACACTACTTCAGCGAATTCAACTCCCCTAGTAATTGTATTTTATCTTTCTGGCGATTAACAATAAGAATTAAGCTACGCTTGACTCATCTTCTCATCCCTTTTTTGTTGGTAATTTTTCTCTTCATGAAGTGATTTCTTCAATAAACTCAGCTGAAATTGCCAACAAGGTATACTAACATCCCATTCTCGTTTTTGAAGATGAACTTCTATATGCTGCTGATTATTCTGCCTTTGAATCAATATTATTTGCCTTGTGCGGCTCTGGAGCTTATCTTCCCTATGCATATTCGATAACTCCACCTGAGAATTATTATGCTCCTAAGTTTTAATCTCCATATGACCTGCTTTTCGTCTTTGAGTTTCCCTGCTCTACTCGATGACCTAGATGCAATCAACATATCAATTCAATAAAAGTTACATGAGCCCATATTCCTCAACTGCCTTAGTTATTTTTCATCTCGGTACTTTGCTCCACGATCTGAACTCTTTCTCAATAGAAGAAATTGATGGTCATATACAATTCATTGTATCTTCTCCTAAAGCTATTGGCCGAGTGAGCCATTATGAATTCTTTGCTTCGCCTGATGTCTTCCCATTAATCCTCATAAACAACTTTACGCATGTATGTTTTCTTCACGCTGGTATTTCCTCATCTGCCTATTACTTCGCTGGCATTGTTGACAATGCAGCCTCGAATTTGTGGATTCTTGGTGATTTTTTCTCAGTCATTATTACTATTGCCTTGGTTTCTTCTTTAGCTTATGAATTGGATTCTTAACAAGTACGTTTCTAGTACGTAAATGTAGATCTGCGAGATAAATTTGGTTTTATTCAGTTTAACAAGAACGAATCTAGTTTCATGTAGCACATAGTTTAGGTTTTGTAAAACTTTTCTTGAAAATTCCCAAATCAAGCAAAAAATAAGAGAAGGAAGAAATGGATTGTCCTTTTACTGCTGGTGTATTCTCATGTGAACTTCTCATTATCAAATTTCATCGTCACTGTTGTTGCCGGATAAGTTTGGGTGGCCACTGGTTAGGTATTCCAGTTGCTGAGGTTGATGACGAAGTTGGTTGCCGAATAGATGATAAAAGTTTGATTTGACGAAGTGAACCGATGAGATGGGTCTGATGAATTGATTTTAAATTGCTCTATTCGCCAGGGATAAACTGGTTTGTCTGCGTCGGAGCAATTGGCATTTTATTTCTTCTTTCACGAAGAAATACTTTGTTCATAATGTAAACTTTACATAGAATCTCCTCTTCTTGCTTCGTTGCGTCTGTGGAAAAAACTCATATTCTCCTACGTTGCTGACTAGTTTTCATCTTCCTTGTTGCTAACTGATGTGACGTGCCAACCTCATGAACTGCGTTTTTCTTCGCAGAGGGGATCTTATCTTTGCGAATACTACAAAACTTTATTCCTGGAGTTGTTGCTTTCTTCGCGCTGCTTATTTCCTCCTTTTTGTGAGAGTTTATATGTCTCCCATCTTTCTATCTCCAACTACACAATATTGTTGAGAGTATATTTGAGCTCCAGCTTTCGTTAGCTTTTCTTCATATTGTTGATGAAATACTTGGTGAATAAATCATTAGTCTTCTTCCTTTATCCAATGTGTTGTCTTTGTCCTTTGTGCTTTCTCCTCCATTGGAATCTTAACTTTCTATTAAAATGTTGGTGTTGGTTTGAATCCATTTATTCATTGACATTGTGTATTGATAACTTGGTGGGTGTATCTTATCGCAAAAGAGAAATTTCACTAGAGCTTTTTATTCCTTCGTCTTTGACTTCAATCACAAAAATCCTGTTCACATTAGTTGTTTATACGATCAAAATTATGATTGAATTCAAGGTTTATGGATGTAAATTTATGATCAAAATTCTTGTTAATTCAAAATATCAACTAAAAAGCAATTTTTGTGAAAAACAAAGATTAGTAGTTTAAAACTCAAAATCTTCCAGATCTAGATTATGAACATATAGTTTAATAAGATAAGAGAGAATTTGTCCTGTTTGAACAATTAATTGATGCATATTCATTAGATTTCTTCCTTGCTGCAATTTCTTGGTCTATAATCTTTGATGTGGCACTAATATCTGTGAATGTTTCCAAATCCCTGATTTTGTGAGCTCCTGATGTTAGTTGCCGTTCTCTCATTGGAATTTCTGTTGTCGCCCTTGTAGCTTATAGATCCAGTTGAACTCATCATCAACCGTAGCTAATTTCTTTGAATCTTCTTGGAACCAACGAGTAGCATCCCTATTTCTAGCGCCAAAATATAGTTGCAGGAAATTCCACAACACACCCCTTATCATATCTTGATAACAATTTCTAGATCTACATATAAAAATGGTAATAAAAATGCTAAAATTATAAATGGGCACCAAGATTTTTACATGGTTCGATCTATTTGATCTACATCCATGATTCTTCACTATGATTATTTAAATTTACATTTGATTTACATTGATAATCTCCATTAATGGGTAAAGTTTTAGATCTATTTTTTGGGGAAGAAGATGATAAAGAAAAATACATTCTCTCTCTAAAAAATATCTCTCAGTAAAATCTCTCTCTCTCTTACAAAATTGTCCCCCCCCCCCTTTCTTTCCCTTTATATAGGTGTTTACATAGTGGATGACAGCTCATATACAACTCATACTCCCCCTATTTTAGGATCCCTTACTTTATTCTCACTAGCTCTCTCCATAATTTCGCAGGCTCTCTCTCTCTCGCTAAATTCTCTCGAGCTCCCGCTACATTATCGCGAGCTTTCTCTATAACAACCACAAAATCTTCACATATTTCTCGTGTTTTATGATGTCGTTGTCGATTACGTCACTTATGTAATTAATTTGCGACATTTGCCATGTGCGGTAAAAGTTTTCGCAAGAGAGTTGTTGTTGCGAGATTTGGATCCTACAATCATCTTCCAAACAAGTTTAAAATTTAAACCAATAAATATAAAAACAAGAAGATGAAAACTTTGGACATTGCTATGTGTAATCACAATAATGGCTATTCCAAACACTAGTTATTATTCTAATCAAAACAAAAAAAAATAGAAGATTTACTAGGCAATAAGACCTTTGAAGAATTCTTTATCGTCCCCGAACTCCTTGTCGTCAACAGCCATTGGAACATAAGGTTCATTAAGGTAGAAGTTTATATCAATAAACCTTCTTGGTTGATGTTGTCGAACCATGGCCTTCTGAATCTCATGAGTCTTATAAACAAAACCCTTTATTTGTTGAATCTCCTTTCGCATCTCCTTCAACACTTCAAGAACATCAGAAAACTTCTGAGAATTTGAAGGAACAACTATTGGCTTCCTCACATTCCTTCTCCTCCTTTTCAATGTTGGAGGCAATGGAGATTTTTCCTTTTCCTTCGTGATTGATGGCTTAACAATCATATTACCATCTTTTTCATCAGAAGACATCATACTTGGAGTTTCCATGAACGTATGGCTTTGTGAGAGGAAATCACAATTAACTCAACAAGTAGTCTTGAGATAAAAGGAGGTTTTATAGAAGGAAAAAGGAATGTAGGGTTCGAAACCTTTAAGCAGGTTCATAAATGACCAACTCTCAGCTTTATGAAGAGTGGAATTGTCGATAGTACCCTTTCTTTTTATTTGATAGACACAAAAAGGAAAGAACTAAGAAAAGAATAAAAAATAAACTTTTCCTAAAGGCCTGAAAAATAAAATCATTGTCTCTTTTAATCAGGTGAATGAGACAAGATTTCAAACACAATACAATCAAGTTGCATTGTGGTGAACAACAATTTGTCCACCATTTTCCTCTAGAGAGGAATCCACAGACCTTTGTCTATCAAGACCATTTGATCATATTTTATTTTCTAATGGCCTTAGTTTATCCTTGGAAATTAACTTCTT
Source organism: Papaver bracteatum (assembly GCA_023529315.1). Taxonomy (NCBI): domain Eukaryota; kingdom Viridiplantae; phylum Streptophyta; class Magnoliopsida; order Ranunculales; family Papaveraceae; genus Papaver; species Papaver bracteatum. Next base: position 187,454 of record JAJJWX010003827.1, on the reverse strand, counting down.
AGACGAAGATAAAATCTTACATACCTCAGCGGTCTTCTGAGCCAGTTTAAGCTTTCTTGCTAAATGATTTGCTCTTCGTTGAAGTTTTTTGATGTGCCTTTGTTGGTGTTTGAACTTATAACACTTTGAAAGTTCATGACCCTTTAATGAACAATATGAATACGTTAATCTTGGATAAAAATCAGTCTTCTGAGATGTGCAAGCAGCTAGGCACATAGTGGAACCTGAAACATTATAAACCGAGTTTCCAAAGAATGGGTCAACTTTGTCTTCCAGAATAGTTAGATTATCTTCTGAAAGAATATCAAGATCGATGTATGTATTGCTACAATGATCAAGCTCAATATTTTCACCAAGAAGTGTAACACTTTATTTCTCGTCTTCACTAGAATCATAATTGTCAGACATTTCTTCAAGAGTTGAAGCAAAACCTTTGTTCCCAATGTATTTTCTCTGATTTGGACACTCGTTTGCAAACTGACCAAATCCCTTACACTTAAAGCACTGAGGAATATCCTTATCATCAGTTTCATCAATATCCCTGTTTTTAGGAGGACCACGATTATGAGGTTTGACTGATGCCTTAGGCTTATCTCTAGAGAACCATTTACTTCTCTTTAGTAGAAGATCCCTAAACTGTCTTGTGATCATCGAGACTGATTTGTCAAGATCTTCATCTGATGATTCTGTCTTAGAGTGATCATCTTTAGAGATATACACTTTTTTACTTTTATCAAGTCATTTAGTGCTTTGAACGCAACATCCTTAGCTTTGGACGAATGTTCATGATCAAAGATCTTAAACTTACCAACCAGCGTATTTCTAGAGAGAGTATCAAAGTTATTTCCCTCAAAGATGGCATGCTTCTTAAAATCGTATCTAGATGGCAGCGATCTGAGAATTTTCATCACAATGTCCTTTTCAGGAATAATCTTACCCAATGCAAAAGATGCATTAACAATTTCAGACACTTTGTGATTAAACTCATCAAATGTTTCTTCATCTGCCATACGAAGGTTTTCCCAATCAGAATTAAGATTTTGAAGTCTAGCTTCCTTTTCACTGGAATTTCCTTCGAATACGGTTGGTAAGATATCCCAAGCTTCTTGCGACTTAGTGCAATTAGCCACATGGTGCTGAAGATTTTGGGTAATGGCATGTATGATGGCATTCAAACTGTCGGAGTTTTGCTTAGCAGCAAGAATCTCAGCAGGGGTGTATTCACTAATATTATTTGGAAGGCTTACACCACCAACTGTATCAATGGGAGCATTATAGCCATTAACAACATATACCCATGATTAAAAATCACGTGCTTGAAGAAAAGCTCGCATAAAATTTTTCCACCATAAGTAATTAGAGTCATAAAAGACTGGTGGTACGTTTATTGGGATAACACCTCTGTCCATAGAGTCAGATCGCTACAAACACAGACTTGTAAGGTCTTGAACGTGTTTGCCTTCTCTGATACCAATTGAAAAAGCGGGGGTTTAACAATCACACCCAATATTTCGATTAGCAATCTGTATGGACAAACTCCAATATGCTTTTCTAGAGAATCAATTAGACAGTTAGACTTAATCAATAGAAAAGATATCAAAGAGTTTATTATCTCAATCTCTCAATTTAAATCTTACTCAGTCAAACAACGAGTCTCAATTTCAATACAAGAAAGATAACTTGGATGGTACCAAAGACCAATATCCAAGTCTCAATCAATTTAAATCAACAACCAAAATGGTCAGATATTCTAATTGATTGAATAACGAACAACCGGTATTATTTCAATTAAATAACAAAATATAATGCGGAAAAGAAATAACACAGACACCAGAATTTTGTTAACGAGGAAACCGCAAATGCAAAAAAAACTCGGGACCTAGTCCAGATTAAACATACACTGTATTAAGCCGCTACAGAAACTAGCCTACTCCAAGCTAACTTCGGTCTGGACTATAGTTGAACCCCAAACAATCTCACACTGATCCAAGGTACAGTTATGCTCATACCCCTCTGATCCCATCAGGATACTGCGCACTTGATTCCCTTAGCTGATCTCACCCACAACCTAGAGTTGTTACGACCCAAAGTCGAAGACTTTAATAAACAAATCTGTATCACACATAAAAGTCTATAGTAGTAGATAAGTTCATCTCCCACGAATAAACCTACAAGTTTTTGTTCCGTCTTTTGATAAATCAAGGTGAACATGAACCAATTGATAAAACCAGACTTATATTCCCGAAGAACAACTCAGCTTTATTAATCACCTCACAATAAACTTAATCGACGCAGCGAAGAAGATTATTGAGGAATCACAAACGATGAGACGAAGTGTTTGTGACTACTTTTATATCTTGCCTATCAGAGATAGAAATCTCAAGCCAATTATTACAATTGTACTGGTACGATAGAAAAAGCAAGATCAAATCACACAACTACAAGAAAAGTAGTATCGGTCTGGCTTCACAATCCCAATGAAGTCTTTAAGTCATTAACCTAGTTTTAGAAGAAGAAAACCAAGGGTTAAAGGAGAATCGACTCTTGATTAGCAAACTAGTATCACACAGAATATGTGGGGATTAGGTTTCCCAGTTGCTAGAGTTCTACCTTATATAGTCTCTTAAATCAGGGTTTGAAATCAATGTTATCTTAGTAACAAAGCATTCAATATTCACCGTTAGATGGAAACCTTATTAGATTCAAGCTAATATTTATCAACCGTTAGATCGAAAACATAGCTTGTTACACACACATGAAATGCAGGTTTGTAGGCTTGTGAAAACTGTACCCAAACATGTACATTAGTTGGTTCAACAATAGTTAACCAAATGGTTAGCCATATGATAAATTTCATATCAACCATATTCTTCTTCACCATAACTAGTCCAAATGACTCAAATGAACTAGTTAGAGAGTTGTTCAATTGCTTATAACTTTATGTACTACATAAGACACAATCGAAGCAAAAACTATGTGATTCACTCGAATCGATTCATGAATTATAAAGCTACGGTTTGCAATAGCATTCCTTAGTTTATTAAGATAAGTTCACAAACATCGTGTTTAGACATAACATACTCAATTTCGCGGACTGGGTTCGCGGACTTAAGTTCCCGGACGGAGTTCACAAACTCCAACAGAAATTCTCGGGTTCGAGAACTTCGTCAGTTCGCGGACGGAGTTTGTATGCTGAGTTCGAGGACTGATCTCACGCACTACACCGATTTCACTTGATCAACAAAGTTCACAAACTTTGGTTCAAGCACTAAGGACTTATACATATATGTGTTTCCACAACAATGCTTATATCCTCCAATGGTTATATTGTCTAAACTCTCATTTCAGTCATTGAAACATTCTCCAGAGGGCGTTATATAGTGGTTATTCACAAACTATTTTTCGTCATAGCGATTTCCAAAATGATAGAAACATAACATGAATTTCGTCACTTGGTAAAGATGAACTTGGATAAAGCGAAATATTTACCAACACATATTTTGAGAAATAGATAAGCGAGATATACTCAGCTCGAAATATCACATGTGTATAATCTTAGTCTATATAGTAATACGACTTTTGTCTCAAGATAGGAGATAGAGTAGATAGACTTTTGAGTGATAGATAAGTTCAAGTCTCCACATTCCTTTTAGTCAATGAAGATTCACTAGTTCCTTGAGTTGTCCTTCGTCTTGTATGATGATTGCCATGGAGTTCTTGAACTCAACTACACTTTCTATCCTAGTCTGAGACCTTAGCTATAGTAGACTAGAAATCAAGACTTTATAGTTTTGATCACCAACATTGACAAATATGCTTGAGATAGCAAGGCATGCGAGATCGAACGAGCAGTGCTCTAACAGATATAAACATAGTGTGTATTCACATTTGTATAAATTCCAAAACCGGGAACCATGGTATGCGTACCCTACACATACACGTATTGGTTGGTTGTTGGAAGTCCGGGAACTAAGTACACTTACCTGTATGCGTACTGGAAGAAGTTCAAGTTCCGTAAATTTCTGTTGGAGTTTGGAAGTGTAAAATGGTATGCGTACCCATACGCGTACTGGCGTAACCAGACTCAGTCCGGCTACTTAGGTATGCGTACCCATTTGCATACTTAAGTATGTTGTGTTCTAAAATCGGTTTGTTCATGAACTAATACATTTATATAACAAGGAATGAAATCTTTTGCAAACCGTGGCTATAATGTTCATGAAATGATTCGAGTGAATCAAAATCGATTTTGCATCAATTGTGTCTTGTATACTTCTATGAGAATATAAACAATTGAACAACTCTCTAACTAGTTTCATTTGAGTCATTTGAACTAGTTATGATAAAGATGAATACGGTTGATATGAAAGTGCTCATATGCACTACACCATTTTTCAGGATTCGCAACTAAAATTCGTAAGGGCCCAGCATCCGTTACGAATATTTCTATTACAAAAAGCCGTTACAACCCGGTTATAACAGGCCCCAGCCGTTACAATTGTTTTTCATAATTCGTAACATGTGACAACCATAACGAATTATAACAGGCTAAGTTTTTACGCGTGCTACTTACACGCATGGTCACACTAGAGCCCGTAACATGGGTTAGTTGCGCGTGTGCCATTCAGCCGTGTGCCATTTATTTCCACCCACCTTTGGTTTTTCCAGAGGATAATTCCTCCCCTCGAGAGAGAAGATATTTTCCCTTCCTCATCGAGTAAAACTCACCATTTATTTTCTGCCTTTCTCTTTCTTGTTTTCCCTTCTCATTGCCTCCGCTGAATAAATTAGGGTTTCATCTGTTAATCGATCTTAAATCTTAGTTTCGATCTGTTAAGAGATTATAGTCTTACACCAGTTTCTATCTATGTAAGTTTATTCGATTTAGGGTTAAATCGTACGTTTTTTTTCATTAGGGTTTTCCATTAACCGATCTTCAATCGTAGTTTTTCATCTTCAATTATCTGATACATCTTAGTATATATTCTTAAATCTAATCTAATTCTATTTGTTTTTCTGATTTCATCTTAGGGTTTTAGCAGTTGAAGAATCAAAGAACTTTGAAGAACTGATACTAGTGGGTTTACAAAGTTTTTAAGTAATAATAGCGACACAGATAAGTAAGAAATGAAAGGTAGATCCTCTTTTAATCTCTCTTTCTCTGTCATTTATTTCTGATTTTTGAGTGATTTTTTAGGCTGAAATCATTTATTGATTTGATGGGTGCATTTTGTAATGATATGGAACAGTGGTTTTTGTACGTAAGGTCTGTTCGATTTCAGAAATAAAGGATGGAAGAAGATGCTTAGATCGATGTCTGTGAGAAGATGCATGATATTTGGTTAGGTCATAATATAAAAGATTGAGTTTGAGTTCGATTCTGGATTTGGCAGCAAGATGAGTTCTGTCCTTCAATTCTGCTGTTAATGGAAACAATTAGGGGGTTTGTGTGTTACTGTTGGTGGAGATTCAGATGAAGGAGAATAATTCAGGCGAGCTGGGAGTATGAGTTTGAGTATAGTGGGAATTTGGGTTTTAGTTTCTGCTTTGGTATTTTCTGTGTGATTTCAATGTAGTACTTTATATGTGATTGTAACCTAATTCCTGTGTTTATGGTCACCATTAGTTTGGGTTTTTGTTTGTTTGTTTGTAGCTTGGGTCAACTTCAATTGGGTTAAAGACTAAATGAGTAGTTCTTGCTGTTGAGAAGCGTATTGCTTCGCCTTTGCTGGTGCGTTCTTTGTTTCATAGCTTCATCTGTGTTTAATAATTATCGGCAAATTGGTCTTCAGACCCTATAATCTTTGTTTTTGTAATTGGCAATAATTTTTTTGGGATAGTTTTAGTTAGAACTTTTAAGTAGTTATGTTATGCATGTGTGAAACCGAGTTAAAACTTGTAACTTGATGTTAATGGTTTTGTACCACAATGGGTTGGTTGTAATTCTAGCTGATGTTCTCAGCCCAAATGCTTCACCACATTTTTGGTTTGATGTTCTCTGTCATTGTGGTGCAAAGCTTAGTGATAGTAAGCCTTTCATAACTGAACATCAACCATTTTAACCATATGCTTGCCAACGCCACTTCTATGGGTGTTTATAAAATTTTGTAATATGAAGTGAAAATTGTAATGGAGATGTAAGACATCTGGTTTCTAAAGCTGGACTATTGGACTGGATACATAATGCTAGATAAATGATATTGGGTAGTTCAATGGATGGTTATAGTTTAGGGTTGACAAGCATACAGGTTTTCTATCTTGTTACCTTTAATAATTAGATGGTTCCGACATAGATTTGATTCATGTACCTTATGAGATTATCACACCGACTTAGATGGATGATGCCCATTTGCTGCATTCGATATGATATACATTGCTCATATATCTAATATACATTTTCCTGAAAGTAAATAAGTAATTCTTGCTCCAAATCTGGACCAACTTTCTATTCTAAAGCCACCACTCTTTTAATGGTCCAAACTTTATCTTAAGACTTCAAAGTTTATTTGCTTAAAAGCTGGAAAAGCTGTAAGAATGCTGCTGGTCCTATAGAATTGCAACATCTTTATCCTCCTTTTATATTTTAGGAGCCTAGTAGTGTGGATAAATTATGGAATTGATGAGCATATTGGCTGAGTGGACTAATTGATGATGCTTGTACACTTGTTGAACATGTACGAGTCGAAACTAAGGTGATATCTTTTACCTTTCCCATGTACTCTGCATCTCAATTACCAATTGTTATTTTTCTATTTTACTGTTCTATCAGAACCACAAGTTCTCATTTGGTGAGCCCATGAATGTTGAAGGCGGAAAAGAGTCCATGATCAGTCATTTTCTCTCTCCTTATTTACGTTTTTTTTTTTAAATTCTTTTAGGTCCATGCAACTTAACACGGAAATACATCTATATGTTCTGATTATGACTATTGTGGTTTTCAACAGTCTCGGCCATGACGAAAATGGGCCAAGCATGTAAGTTTTTTTTGTCTTTTTATGTTCCTTGTATACATTTGAGTTTTGTATTTATAATACTTTTGTAAGGCTGATAGGAATTAGGATGACCTGCCAAATTCTGCTCTTGTGTTACCACATTCAGATCAGTATTTTTAAGCAACTTATTAAGAGGGAGGCTATGTCTGCAGATACTTTTATTTTGAAGGAGTAAATTTCTTGATTTCATTAATAAAAGTTCAAATACATCAAGAACGAAAAACATGAAAAATTACATAGATTTTGTATCACAAAAACAAGACAAATGTGATACAATATTTTTATAAAATACATGATTTTCACATAAGAAATTAATGATATTAGGGGGATGGCTTTTGAATTCTGATTCAGCCATTTGAACTTGTCTTCTTCTTCAATAAGATTGAAATCTCCCATGAAAGGAGAGTAATATGCACTGTACTTCATCATGATCGAAACCGGTAGTCGTTGATCTTCATGGAAATGTAGACCTACGTCACGCCGAAATAAATCGTTTTCAGTGATCCATTTGAAACGATTATCACAATCGAAATAAACACCCTTCAGGCTATAAGAACAAACCATTAAAATAAGAAAACCCTAGAAGTTAAATTACAAGAGATCACAATAAATAGTGATCGTTTTATTTAAAATTATAAATACTATAATAAAGATACCCAAATCTGCATGGAAGATCTGAATATTCAGATCAAACCACAAAGATTGAGATCTATTCTACAAGGATTGAAGAAGGAAAGGGAACAGTTGGGTATTTTTTTGTTTGGAGCAGTTTTGAGAGAGAGAGAGAAAGAGGGTAGTATGTCTGCAGATACTACACAGACCCATCTGGCACATTTTGGCAGTGTAATGCAAAAGAAATCGCATCTGGGTCTGAGGGGGTAGACAACTCTTTGCAGGAGCAATACAACAAGGTATACTGAGTTTAGTTTCAGCTGTTCATTTTTCGAATGGCAAGTGAATAACAATCTTCATTAATAGGTCCTACACTTGTTGGAATCCTCCCTTATACTGGTTTGAAGTTGTACGTATATGAGGAACTCAAGAGGCGGGTACCTGAGGAGCACCAAAATTCTGTTATGTGCATTGCATGGAGCATTTACTCAAGGTTGAAAACTTCCTTTACACTGTTATTGAACTTGTCTGTTCAGATTTTAAACTTGTTTGTGTGATCGAAATTCGTAGTTTGTGAGAACTTTGTTCACTTTTGTTCATATTTTTTGCTTGGATCTTTTTCGAGCGCAACTCCTTTGTCACCATCTGTTTTCATCTGAGGTGTTGGTTGGTAGGTAATATAACAAATAACAAGGTTCTTGAATATAGGATAATCTATATGAGTTCAGTAATCATTTTTCTGTGCTATATGCTACACACTCCTTAATGAAACCTGTTGTTGTTCTGCATAACCTCATAGCTTAGGGGATGATTTTTCTGTACTTCCATTTAAGTATATATTTTTCTCCACTTCTCTTACTTGCAGCAGTAACCTCATAGCTTTGGTTTGTTTCGTGTAGTATGGGTTGGAATTGAATGATGGTCTGCTGCAAGTTTGGATCAGAAAGGTTGGAGAACAATGCAGTCATTAAGTTGGAGAGCATCTGCAAGTTTTGTAAGTTTCTATGTATATTCTAAGTTACTCCCTCCGTTCCTTTTTAATAGGCTGGTTTCCATAAATAAATGTTTCAAAAAAATAGGCTGGTTTCCTAATTGTGAAAGTCAAATGTTACTTTAGTTTTCTGGGACCACTTTTCTCTTAACTTCTTTTGATGACAAGTGTCATGTGGACCATTTTACTTTTCTTTTACTGACAAGTGTCATGGGGACCATTTCACTTCACTTCTTTTATTGACAAGTGTCATGAGGACCACTTTCAATGATTAGTTCTTTTAATTTCCTTAATTTTCTCTAAAAACAAAACCAAGCCTATTAAAAAGGAACTTAAAAAGGAACGGAGGGAGTATAAGTTATGCAGTCATTAGGTTGGAGAGCAGCTGCAAGTTTTGTAAGTTTCTATGTATATTCTAAGTTAGACGAATTTGTGAACATAGGAATTTCTATGAACTGAACTTAGCAAGATCCTGTGTATTCCCTTGGTATTTGATACTTGACAAAAAAAAAATTGCTACTTAGAAGAATTTATTTCATGTTCTTTTTTGTATGTGTAAATAATTGCTACAAAATGAAAGGTGTATCCAGGTTATTTGGGATTCTGGCGTATTACAGGCTGAAAATGAGCTGTCGGTCAACATTGACCTGGTCAAAGTTGGTCATTGTTAACAGATTTTGACTAGGTCAATGTTAACCAGCAATAATTTTTTTGCCGTTACAAAACGATTCGTAACGGCTAATAGCTGTTACAACATTCTGTTACTAAATAAATTCGTAATGGCTCTTGCATGTTACGAAAGTGCCACGTAGTAACGGCCAGTGGCGTTCAACGTCCGTTGCAAAAAATCGTAAAGGCTAGTCAGCCGTTACAACCCCGATTCATAACGCTCAAAAACCGTTTCGAATCGGGGAAAATAGTGTTGGTTAACTATTGTTGAACCAACTAAGTGTACACGTTTAGGTACGGTTACCTTTATCTAAACTAGTATAACACGCACGCGCGATGCGCCTGCCGCTCTGTTCAAAAACAAACCAAATAATTTTTCGATCAAAAAAATCCATTTATACAAAAAATTTGCTTTCGTATGCAATTTTTAACATGATATAATGTTGCAAGACTGAAAGACTTCTTTTCATACAACATTTTTGGTGAGCTTGGTAAAACCATGCATGCTATGCGCCTTCCACTTGAACCCTGCGGTTCTGCACGAAAATTTGTAAAACAAATATACATATGCTTGAGCTTTCTCATTAAAATAGCACACTTTTGGTATTTTTTGTGCACGTTTATTGGCCTCCTTAAAATAATCAAACTACCCTAAACTTTTCCTGCCATCATTTTCTAATTGAATGCAATTTCACATTTGAACGGGATACTAAGCTTACCTTTGCGTTATTACTTATCTACTTCGAACCCCGTTACCGTCCAGCTTCAACATGTTGGTCAGCATATGTTATATAGACAAACATGCAATATACCCAGGTAACAAATAATCATCCAGTTACAATGGTCTTTATATGGAGCCTTGCATTTGCATGATACCCACTCCCTTAGCTCCAAGCATATGCAAGATGGATTTTTCCATTAAAAAAAAAAAAAACTGATAGGCAATGTAATTATCCACATGCATCTGTGATGCATGCAATCTTCTGTCTCATAAAGAGACTCATTGTCTTGCACAATTTAGCATTGTAGTAGTCATGTGTATGTCACCATAGTCACGGAGAACAACTAATTTTTTATTTTTTTTTCCTTTCATTTTTTATATTTTCCAATAAAGCAAATGTGTTCTCTAAATTGGTCTGTATTTAAACTTCTGTATTTTCCAATAAAGCGAATGTGTATCCCACTAAACTTCAAATTGCAGCCAATTTATAACAAAGTATTAGCTATGCCTTTACAACAGAGTTTGCATTAAGTAAATCAGAAAATAGAAAGAGGACGATTATGCTTTTGTAAACACAATCAGACAAATGAAAACAAACCTTATGGTCTATCCCCTTTGCTCCATGTTATGGACTGACGGAATGGTGTATATACACGTTGAGTCACATGGCTTAAAAATAACTTCTACTCCTCTCTTTTTTCTTTTTAAGAAGTCACTTTAGCTACTTGAGAGTTGAAACTTTTTTTTTTTTTTACAAACATTTGCAGGGTATAATTGAAGATGAATAATGATATGAAGTTTCTTCCTTAACAATGAATTTGGTAATTTAAAGTGTTTTCCATAAAACTATTCGATAAAAAACGGACGTATGACTGGTCATATTTATAATTTGATAATCCAATAACTTTACTCAGGTTAATGGTGGATGTTGGCAGCAATGGCAGGTAGAGAGGGGGATAAATTATGGCCATGGAAACCATTAAATCCGAACCAGCAAATCGACAGTCTAATTGAAGCATCATTTCGTGGAAACCATTAAATCCAAACCCAGTCAAATGTTAAAGGATATGTTATATGAAAAAGCATTCAAAGTTTCATTTCAAAAAATTAAAGTCGCCAATATCACTGAGAACAAAATCCTTACCTCAATCTTGCAACCTTGGATCTGTAAATCTTATCCAGTGATCATTATTACGAATTGAAGCCTATGTCAACTCAGGTTAGAATGTCTGAAAAAATGGAACCTATCCGAGAGGATTAGAGCATACTACCATTGAAGATAAATTACCAAAAAAAAGAGAGGAAACTAAACATATTTCAAAGACATACTAAACTCCCAATACATGGTATTGAGTGGCTCTGAGTGACAGACTAAGATACAATGCCAATATTTTCTACATAGTAGAGACACCCATAGAAAAATACATACAACTACTACAACTTGGGGTAGATGGGATTATTTTTTTTTTGGGAACCCTAAATTGCACTAATAAAATTGAGATTCCATGACAAAATTTGTAAGCGCAAAACTGGTTATACAGATTCTTATACATGCATTATGATGTTTGCATCTACTTATTTGAATACGTAATTAAACTGCACTTACCTGAAGAACTCTGATTTTGGGAGTATGTCAAATCCTGTCACTTTAGGGTTGATGGAGTTTGAAATTGGGGACGATTGGAATTCTGGAATTTGTGTAGTTGTAGGAAATCCCACAACACACCCCATATCATATTGATAACAATTTCTAGATCTAAATCTATTCACAATCAAAATAAAGATAAAAATGCTAAAATTGTAAAATGGACACAAGGATTTACGTGGTTCGATCAATGTGATCTACATCCACAGGGTTAGGGTTCTTCACTATGATTATTGAAATTACATTTGGATTACATTGAGACTCCATCAATGAATATTTGGAGTTTTGGGCCAATGATGGTTGGTACCACAATAGAAGTTAAGGAAACACAAAATACCATAACTTAACATAATAGCATTCCATTTTATTGTTTGACTAACTCGCCCCCAACAAAATATAGATTACCTAACATATCCTCGGACTTGGGGTCGCACATTTCGAAAAATGGGATCTGGTGCATGATTGATTTGGATGTTTGATCGATAAAATATATGGTTGTTGTAATGAAAGAGTATTGATTAGGTTGGTAAGATTGTGATTCAGGGTTTCCAGTAAAATAGTTTTAATTAGTCTCGTGATGGAAAATCTTGATGGTCCTTTAAGGTTCTGATCAGAATTTACATCGTTTCTGTGGGGTTCGTTTGTTGAATGACTACTTAGGATTCCCATTGATGGTGGATCAGCTATCATTATCGGTTTGTGTTGCGTAGATTAATAATGGTATAAGGAAGTTTAAAATTGATTAGTTATGATGATTCATGTCAATCTAAAAAACAGTATCTTGTGTAACTGATTTCAAATCTTTATTCTTGAGACTTCAATAGGATGTTGTTTCAATTAGATTTACTTCTTATTCAAATAGTAGAATCACTAATGCGAACCATAAAAAGTAACCATTAGCTTTTAATTTTCCTTAATCAAGCCATTAAAATTCATCGCACATATGTCATACACACATCACTTGGGTAACGCAAATATGGTGCTATTAAGTTAAGAGCCTGCCAGCGTTTAGTCGGCTTAAACGGCTTTGGGCCCTGCGTCGTTCATGTGTAGCACATCCATCATATACTAGTCGCAAAAACTGTTCTATTAAGTTAAGAGCCGTTCGGCTCGGGGTCGCACATTATTTTAAGTGTCGTTAATCAATCTCAGTGGAGTCGCATATTCAGTGCTATTTTTTACAAGAAAAATTACTGACATTTCACAAATGAGTCGCACATGTGTCGCGTATTCAGTGGCATTTTTTTAGATAAAAGAGTAAATATGTAGGTGGACAAAACCCTCGATTTTGATTGGTTGACCGAAGAAATTTTTTAGAAGGGTAACTACCTTCAAACTATATTAAATCCTGAAAATTATATGCATTTTCAGCATGTTCTCCCAAGTTTTTTTCTCCCGCAATCCTACAACATCCTGCAAAATTAAACTCTCTCCTGATTGAATCTACCTTCAACACTATCTACAGAAAAGACCCAGTTCATTACAACAGAGATCAGCATTTACAGTACTCTCGGTTGCTAGCATTTACATCATTGCTTTCAAAATATCCATTCACAATCTTTTCAAACTCCTAAAAGAAAAACACCCACATTTACTATAACTACACTGATATATTTCATCAAGACAACAAAATGAAAACAACTGCTTGGACCGGCCGACTTATATGAACTTCACACAAAAACAAGATGATTCTTACCAGCAACAAGAAGATCAGACATAAGAACCTCTGGAGAAAAACTTATTAATCATATTCAAGCTTGAAATTATGCACAAATTCTCGATCTTTCTGAATCTCTGGAGAACCCTAATCAGAATCCTTATCTTCATCTTCATCGTCGCTTCCAAAACCTTCTTCCTCAACATCATCTTCTTCATCACTATTTCTGGATGCAGCAGTACCATACCTTGTCTCCGAAATTTATGTCAAAGTTCTGGTGAGTTCATTATAGCGCTCTAAACAGCAGTTGTTTTGCAATAGGATGTTGTTGTTCATTCCAAGGGCTATCAGCTTATAAGGCGGCCAAAATATATTCGAAGACCCATCCAAGACAATGATCTTGTTGTCTCCTAGTGTGTGTATGTCCGCTTTACTACCCACTTGAATTCAAACTACTTTGTATTCACCGGTATGTTCACAGTAGCCGAAACCCCCTACGACGTATCGTGGATCCCAACTAATTTGTGGCGTTGGTGTTGGATCGCATATTTGTGGCAGATGGAAGTGCTCACCCGTTGTTAGATTCATAATATAAATAGGATCTTGTATTCCGTGGTGTGAAACATAAAAACATACCATACCATTACAAAACATACCAGACCATTACAAGATCCAACGATTGGGTGTGACATATTTTCATAATAGGATTGGATTCCAGGTACCATTGTTTCGAAATAACATCTGATAGAAATCTCCTATCACCGTGTAGTAATCTTCCTCCTCAATGTTTTCTCTGTAGAAGAGATGTGTAACTTTTTCTTATCTCACTTTTTGAGTGAAACCGAAAAGGAGTCCAATTCTTTTGTCTGCAAGGACATAATTCCACTCTTTGCATACAAGTACTAATCACGTGAAATATAGTGCAGACGATAGTTTTCACTTTAAAAGCAATACTATTATTTAGTCCTTTAAGGACAACGGGGAAGAAACTGGAAACTTTCTTCCTATTTTACTCTTGAAGTGTATATACATAGCTTTAAATTTGTAAGGTCCATTGTATTCGGATAAATCCTAAATGTTAAAGACATAATAGTTTGGAAAGCATTCGACAAATTAGAGAAATTTCTTCCACTCATTCAAGTTGGGTCTTTCTTGATTCAAATCAACATATAAAAATAATAACTAAATATTATGGTGCACGAATAATTAATCACGTGAAAACCGTGCAAAGGACACAAAACAAACAACAACAAAATAAAAAAAGCTATATAGATAACCAAAGGAATGTGTTAGTGGAAGTGTCCACCGAAATTATTCAACGCGACAACGCTCCTCATGTGAGGAATAATTGTAACCCATGTTTCCCACAAGTTTCTGTCCTAGTTCCGGTGAGTGTATTGTAACGCAAAAAATGCCTATTCTGCAAAAATAGGATGTCCTTGTTATTTCCATAGGCTATCGGTTCATACGTCGGCGGCCATCATTCATCCCTATCCTCTTCCAAGAAAATGCTCATATGATGATTCCAATCCCATTCCCGGCCAGGCGCCCATATATGAATATTTTTTTGGAAAATGGGTGTCCAAAAATCTATCCAGGGATCATCAGACATCCTATGGATGTAGTAAAAAAAAGTCGAACTCCGAACATGACCATCCCAAGTGAGGGGAAAGAATCTACCCAAAATTCACTCCCAGGGAGGGTAACGAATGTTCATGGAACGTTTCGGTGTCCAAATCGAAAGAAACTATGCAAGTATCCTGCGGACGACAATCCTTCCAGAAAATACAACCATGTGCAAACATACCCGAACTCTGAAAAGTATAAGGAGTCTCCCTTATTATGTTCCTCCATCCCCTCTCGTCTCCTAGCGTGTGTACATGAACTTTACCATCCATGTGAATGCGAACTACCTTGTACTCATTGGTATGTTCACAGTATCCAAAACCCCCAATTACGTTGTATCGTGCATACCACCCTTGGTCTCGTGCAATTGTGATGCATAGTTATGGCAGATGGAGGTGCTCACCCGTTGCTGGATTCATATATGTACAGGATCTTATATGCCATGGTGTGAAACATAAAATAATATCAGACCGTTGCAAGATCCAACTATTGGGTGCAACTTATTCCAATCATAGTTTCCATTAAACGGGCCCCCGTTATTGGTGGCTGTTAGGATCGGGCGTAAATCTTCCTCGTTAATTTGTTATGCATAGAAGAGTTGAGTATCATTCCCCATTCTTTGTGCGACACCAAAAAGGAGTCCAATTATTTTGTTCCCAAGGACAGTATTCCACTCTTTGCATACATATTTGCTTGCTAAAATGCTTTTTGCAGTTTGGAGGCGCTGTAGTATATCGGTAGTTACTAATTCCGGCAACATATCCATCGCTTTTACTGATGAAAGATGATAAAAAATAAATAAATTACAAGCATTTAGAAGTTACTTTTTGTAGAATTATACAAACAGATACGTGTAAAGCTTATATATACATCCAATAAACCTGTTATCAAATAGTCGCGTCCTTACTGAGCAGGCATTATTTGAAAATTCGTGGTACCAACAAGTGACGTATGTTTGCAGATTTCATCTTAAAAACGGTTATAACTTATTATGTCGCGAATTTAGCCTACAACTGGATTCTTATTTAAAAGGAAACAAAATCTAACGGGTAACCATTACGTCATGAGGTACGTCTGAAAGGACATGACATTTTAGTAGGGTATTATTATTACCATACTATTACTATCTAGAGTAGGCTAAGCCAATTTTCTCTGGATTTAACCATTGTATGCGTCTCTTGGGAATAGAGGAATAGGTGTGAGAAGTTAAAGAGAATATATTCATTCTCCACAGAGAAAATTAAGCCAAGAGAAGAGAAAAAAAAAGATTGAAACGAAGTTCAGAGATAAAGGGCTCCAAAACTATCAAAAGGAAAAACCCCAATGCCAGAGGAAGAAGTTGATAGGATCGGGACTTGAACATAAATAATGTGATGATGATAATGATCATGAAATCGGTAGTGGATGAAATAGATTTGGAGAAACCAGAGAAACCTAAGTACAAAATATGAGGATGATGATTACACCATCTCATTTATGATCAATACATGATTCAGATAAATCTATGTTATTATACATGTTAATTCACGTTACTAAACACAAAATTCTATCCGGTGAAATTTGTATTATGCACCACATTTAACGGTATCAATTGTTTGTGCACCATATTTTTAAGTGTAAAAGACGTAATACCAGTGCGACGAATGATATATCAAAGTCACCAATGCTTATATTTATACACCATCATTTAACGGGATCAATTTGTATCGTCCCATTTGACAGTATTCTGATATAACATGAGTTGAAATCTTTTGTGCAAATTTTGGTGCAAAACCGAAACATCACATGAACTAACGTACTAGCTCATGTGAAGAATATAAACTGCACATCACATTAACTAATAATTAATTATTATATGCTTCTTGGTTTACGTTATTATACCCCAGATTCTATACAGTTTACTAATTGAGTTTCACCATCGTCATTCTTCTATTATTACAGTTGATGCATAATTGTGTTTATAATAAAAACATTTGTGTCTCTGTCTGTCTTCGATTATCTAAAAACATCAAAAACATCCAAAGAGGAAAACACCGAGTCCCATTTTTACTGAAATGCTAAATATTGATCATCTTGGGACATATGATGACATTATTCCGCATCAACATTTTACGCTGAGAAATCTCTGAAACATTCTGATTTGAATTGCTGAATGGTTATATTAAAACACTATTATTGACAAGTAACTAACGGGCCAAACTGAAATGAAAGACATATTCTGAATTGCTGAACTTATTATTAAGTTCCAAGAATAAAAGGGTGAGAACATAAGGTTACCCTCATCTCAGGCAACATAGGTTGTAGCGACCACCAAGAGAATGTGTTTGGTGTTTGTTATGTGAGTAGCTAGCATTTAGTAAATTTATTTCAAAAGATGACAAAAATGAGCTTTCGTAGGTAATTGTTTTGCTTAGTATAACCTCAACATTAAAACCTAAGTTTCTTCTACGTGGTCATTGAATATATTAAGAATGGATATATAAAAACAATTACAATGGATGCAAACATGATTTTGTATGGTCAAAAAGGACTAAATAGTAGTATAGGCTGCGAAGTGAAAACTGTCGTGTGCACTGTATTTCACGTGATTAATTTTTTCGTTTACCAAACTATTTCACGTGAATATATCAAGAACGGATATATAAAAACAATTAAAATTGATGCAAACATAATTTTGTATGGTCAAAAAGGAATAACTAATAATATAGGTTGCGAAGTGAAAACTGTCGTGTGCACTGTATTTCACGTTAATTTTTTCGTTTACCAAACTATACAATGTGTAAAAGTCATAATTATGGTGCGACACCAGAAGGACGTTAGCTTGATTTATGTGGGATGTACGTTTTCGTTATGACACTATATTTGAGAAACCTTTAAAATATATCGACCTGAAATCCTGAATGGTTGCGCCATCAGTTACTGTTAACGAAACAAAGAGAGTGAAACACATGCAATATTCTAGATTGCTTAATTTCAAATCATGGAGAGAAGAGGAAGGTGAGAAAATGATGATGACGTATGCCGTCAATTGAAGAAATAGATGTTATTAATTAATTTATGCAAGTTGGTTTACGTTGATATCCCAAAGATTCTAAAGCCTACTAATTTTGTTTCACCATCGTCATTATTCCATTATCACAACCTCTAGATAATTGCATGCTAAATAAAATCCGTTGAATCTCTGTCAGTCTCCAATTGACTAAAAACAAAAACATCGTTAGAGGAAAACACCGAGTCTTATTCGCACAAAAATGATGAATATTGATCATCGTGGGACATATGATGACATTATTCCGCTATAACGTTTACAGTGAGAAATGTTTGGAACATTTTGACCTGAGTTGCTGGATGGTTATATGCTATCTCCATTAGTGAAAAATAACAAACCAACCAAAGCGAAACACATTAACATATTCTGAATTGCTTAATTTCTAATCTAGATCCAAGAAGAAGAAGGTAAGAAAAGGTTGATGACGTATGCCCTCATTTCAGGCAAAATATGGTCAAGTGATCATTGCGAGAATGAGAGTGGTGTTTGTTGTGGGAGTAGAATCTAGTTAATTTGGATTTACAAAGGATGCACACATAATTTTGTATGGGAAAGAAGGACTGTATAATAATATAGTTTTTAGAGTGAAAAGTTTCCTTTGCACGATTTAATTATTCGTGCACCACAATACATAGTGTGTAAAAGTCGTGATTTAGGTGCGACGCTGGAGGGACGAGTGTGTGATTTACGTGTGTCAACCACAACATCATCCCACCTTAACTTTTTTCGTTATGACATTAGAGTTGAGAAACCTTTGAAACACTCGACCTGAAATCCTGAAGGGTTACACCGTCAGATACATTTTTTTTTTTTGAGAAAAACAAGGATATACCATGAGATACAATTACCTAAAAAAAGAAAGTGAAACACAAAATCATACAAATCATGCCGCGTAGAGGAAGGTAAGAAAATGATGATGATGTATGCCCTCATTTCAAGAAACAGAGGTTTGAGCGACCGGTGAGAGAATAAGTTGCGAAACAACATCATTTATCCGTGGAAAAGATTATATCCATAAACAACAAGGACTGTAATTATTTTTATTAGAACATCTACTCACATAGGTGGTTTCCGTCATTCTAAAATATACATACGAATCAAGATGTGCCAAGTGTCTTTTCCGGAGTTGTTGCTTCACAAAAGTCCAAGGAAAAAGAAGGAAACAAAATGGAGATGGGTGTGCCCTCATTTCAAGCACCAGAGATATTTGTGCGATGGTTGATAAGGTGAGGTACTGCCACTGTGCGAATCCAAAGCATTCATTTCACTATTAAAAAATATTTACAAAGTATGAGGTTTATAAATCACTTGCATTGCTCATATTATTCAGGCTGGTTGACTTTATTTAGTTTCACCGTCATAATTCATCCGTTACCATCACTAATTAATCTCCTTTGCAATTGACCAAGAAAAAGACTACCATCGAGGAAAACTCCTAATCCATTTCTACTGAAGTGCTATATTTTGATCATCTTGGGACATATGATAACATCAACGAGCTTCAGCTTAGTACGTGAATCAGTTAAATCTCTTGTATTAAAGTTGGAAAGGTTAGTGTGATTAAAATAAGGGTTTGAGATGATTTTGTTTTAATTGAGAAGTGGGAACTCTCTTAGGTTCTTCTCACTCTCTTTCTATTAGATATTTTGATAGGTTCTATTCTCTTTTCTTATCACTTTCTTTTTATACTAAGTCCACACGTGTGATCTAATATTTGAGATAGGTTACACAATTTTTGGAGCAAAACAGAAACATAACATGAACTAACGTACTAGCTCATGTGAAGAATATAAACTGCACATCACATCACATTAACTAACAATTAACTATTATATGCATGTTGATTTACGTTATTATGCCCCAGATTCTATACAGTTTACTAATTGAGTTTCACCATCGTCATTCTTCTATTATTACAGCTGATGCATAATTGTGTTCAAAATAAAAACATTTGTGTCTCTGTCAGTCTTCGATCATCTAAAAATATCATAAACATCCAAAGAGGAAAACACCGAGTCCCATTTTTACTGAAATGCTGAATATTAATCATCTGGGGACATATGATGACATTATTCCGCTACAACATTTTACGTTGAGAAATCTCTGAAACATTCTGATTTGAATTGTTGAATGGTTATACTAAGAAACTATTAGTGACAAATAACTAACGGGCCAAACTGAAATAAAATACATATTCAGAATTGCTGAATTTATTATAAAGTTCCAAGAAGAAAAGGTGAGAAGATAAGGTTACCCGCATCTTAGGCAACAGAGGTTGTAGCGACCACCGAGAGAATGCATGTGGTGTTTATTGTGTGAGCAGCTATCATTTAGTAAATTTATTTCAAAAGATGACAGAAATGAGATTTCGTAGGTAATTGTTTTTCTTAGGATAACCTCAACATTTAAACCTATGTTTCTTCTGCGTGGTCATTGAATATATTAAGAACGGATATATAAAAAAAATTACAATGGATTCAAACATGATTTTGTATGGTCAAAAAGGACTAAATAGTAGTATAGGCTGCGAAGTGAAAACTGTCATGTGCACTGTATTTCATGTGATTAATTTTTCGTTTACCAGACTATTTCACGTGAATATATTAAGAACGGATATATAAAAACAATTACAATGGATGCAAAAATGATTTTGTATGGTCAAAAAGGACTAAATAATATTATAGTTTGCGAAGTGAAAACTGTCGTGTGCACTGTATTTCACGTGATTAATTTTTTCGTTTACCAAACTGTACAATGTGTAAAAGTCATAATTATGGTGCGACACCAGAAGGACGTTAGCGCGATTTAGGTGTGATGTACGTTTTCGTTATGACATTATATTTGAAAAACCTTTAAAACATATCGACCTGAAATCTTGAATGGTTACGCCATCAGTTATTATTAATGACAAAGAAAGTGAAACATATACAATATTCTAGATTGCTTAATTTCAAATCATGCAGAGAAGAGGAAGGTGAGAAAATGATGATGACGTATGCCATCAATTCAAGAAATAGATGTTATTAATTAGCATTATGCAAGTTGGTTTACGTTGATATCCCCAAGATTCTAAAATCCTACTAATTTTGTTTCACCATCGTCATTATTCCAGTATCACAACCTATAGATAAGTGCATGCTAAAGAAAATCCGTTGAATCTCTGTCAGTCTCCGATTGACTAAAAATAAACACATCGTTAGAGGAAAACACCGAGTCCTATTCGCACAAAAATGCTGAATATTGATCATCGTGGGACATGTGATGACATTATTCCGCTATAACGTTTACAGTGAGAAATATTTGGAACATTTTGACCTGAGTTGCTGGATGGTTATATGTTGTCTCCATTAGTGACAAATAACAAACCAACCAAAGCGAAACACATTAACATATTCTGAATTGCTTAATTTCTAATCTAGATCCAAAAAGAAGAAGGTAAGAAAAGGTTGATGACGTATGACCTCATTTCAGGCAAAAGATGTTTAAGCGATCATTGCGAGAATGAGAGTGGTGTTTGTTGTGGGAGTAGAATCTAGTCAATTTGGATTTACAGATGATGCAAACATAATTTTGTATGGGAAAGAAGGACTGTATAATAATATAGCTTTTAGAGTGAAAAGTTTCCTTTGCACGATTTAATTATTCGTGCACCACAATACATAGTGTGTAAAAGTTGTGATTTAGGTGCGACGCTGGAGGGACGAGTGTGCGATTTACGTGTGTCAACCACAACATCATCCCACCTTAACTTTTTTCGTTATGACATTAGAGTTGAGAAACCTTTGAAACACTCGACCTGAAATCCTGAAGGGTTACACCGTGAGATACATTTTTATTTTTATTTTGAGAAAAAAAAAGGATATACCATGAGATATAATTACCTAAACAAAGAAAGTGAAACAAAAAATCATAAAAATCATGCCGCGCAGAGGAAGGTAAGAAAATGATGATGACATATGCGCAGAGGTTTGAGCGACCGGTGAGAGAATAAGTTGCGAAACAACATCATTTCTTTGTGGAAAAGATTATATCCATAAACAAAGAGGATTGTAATTATTTTTATTAGAATATCTACTCACATAGGTAGTTTATGTCATTCTAAAATAAACATACAAATCAAGATGTGCCAAGTGTCTTTTCCGGAGCTGCTGCTTCACAAAAGTCAAAGGACAAATAAGGCAACAAAATGGAGATGGGTGTGCCCTCATTTCAAGCACTAGAGATATTTGTGCGATGGTTGATAGGGTGAGGTACTGCCACTGTGAGAATCCAAAGCATTTATTTCACTATTAAAAAAAGATTTACAAAGTATGAGGTTTATAAATCACTTGCATTGCTCATATTATTCAGGCCGGTTGACTTTATTTAGTTTCACCGTCATAATTCATCCATTACCATCACTAATTAATCTCCTTTGCAATTGACCAAGAAAAAGACTACCATCGAGGAAACCCCTAATCCATTTCTACTGAAGTGCTATATTTTGATCATCTTGGGACATATGATAACATCAACGAGCTTCAGCTTAGTACGAGAATCAGGTAAATCTCTTGTATTAATGTTAGAAAGGTTAGTGTGATTAAAATAAGGGTTTGAGATGATTTTGTTTTAATGCAGAAGTGGGAAATCTCTTAGGTTCTTCTCACTCTCTTTCTATTAGATATTTTGATAGGTTCCATTCTCTTTCCTTATCTCTTTCTTTTTATACTAAGTCCACATGTGTGACCTAATAATAGAGATAGGTTACACAACTTTTGGTGCAAAATAGAAACATCACATGAACTAACGTACTAGCTCATGTGAAGAATATAAACTGCACATCACATTAACTAACAATTAATTATTATATGCATGTTGGTTTACGTTATTATGCCCCAGATTCTATACAGTTTACTAATTGAGTTTCACCATCGTCATTCTTCTATTATTACAACTGATGCATAATTGCGTTTAAAATATAAAAAATTGTGTCTTTGTCAGTCTTCGATTATCTAAAAACATCAAAAACATCCAAAGAGGAAAACACTGAGTCCCATTTTTACTGAAATGCTGAATATTGATCATCTTGGGACATATAATGACATTATTCCACTACAACATTTTACGCTGATGTTGATGGTGGATTTTCATTTAAGGCTAAAATTGTAAAAGCCTAAAAATTATGCTCTAACATCTTGTAAAAGATAAAGTCATTAATAAGTGTTGAATACTTCTTCACTTTACTAATTCACCTAGAATGGAGTATGTGGCCACAATCCCAGTCTGTGAATTAAATACATCATTATTAATTAATGCATAACCAGCCTTGTATTTCCCGTACTCATTATCAATGCGGCATGATGACTGAGTGTTGCTCTTAGCAGAGCAACACGAATCTCGAAGCATTATAATGAAAGCATGTACGAAATAATGGTACAGGATGTCACTCTCGGTGTGCTATACTAGCCCGATTGAGCAACTCTCGGTGTGTTATACTAGCCCGATTGAGCATCCGGACTGTCCGTATCATTCTGGAAATGATCACGACCATCCAATTCCACTAGCATGATTGGATGGTCCAGATCGATTCCATAACCCCCGAGCAGGTATGGAATATCCGATGCCGAACCAATGCGGGCCCGCATGGACGGCCTGCCCAAAAGGTTGGCATAACTTGCCAAAGCGTCCAAACCAAATTAGTATGGACAAAAAACCCTAAATTAGGGTTTGCGGCACATTACATGTGTCGCAAAACAGTCTCAACCATCCATCTTCGTAGGAATAGATGGAGGGTGTAGATGTAGATTCAGAGGGCCTAGAGCATGTCAAAACAACCACCGTGGCCCCACCTGCATACCTGACTGATCGGTCAGGGTCAACTATAGTTGGTCACCTTGATTCGTGCGCTCCAAACCAGGTGTGACACACGGCCGGCAATACCCTAACTAGGGTTTGTCTCGCGATCACGAGCGTCCATCTTCTCTTGATCGGATGGAGGCTCCGGAAATAGGCTAAGCAGGTCCAGTAAGTATCAACACGATCACTGCGGGCCCACATATCTCAAAACCCAACCATACAAGACCAAACTTGGCTATACACCTCGATTCGCGCGCCCAAAACAAGCGTGGTCGCATTTCCCAAATTGCAAACTAATCTTGGCCACTCGATTTCGCCGGACAAATTGAGTGGCTTAGATCATGTTTCTATGGGATGTTAGGGTATGGGCGTGAACACCAGCCTACCACCCACACGTCGAATCGATCGGCCGGGACCGACCAAGCCCGGTTGTCCTGAAACGCGCGCATGAAATTGGCATGATGCGCGGCTTTTGTGGCACCAGATTTCTGTCGCAAATTGATCTCAACCACTCAACTTCTCCGGATAAATTGAGTGGACCAGATCACACTTCCACGGGACAGTGAGGTATGAACATGTATACCTGCATGCCGTCAACATACATGACCGACCGGCCATACCAAAACCATGTCCCAAGCTTGGATTCGACTAAGCTGAAAAATGGTGTTTGCGCACCTTTTTCCCAAAACCTTAATTTCACCAACGGTCGCAGATGTGTGTCTCAAAGATCATCTCGTCCGTTCAACTTCACCGGCTTGGTTATGCAGCCCTGGTTAGGAGTTAATTGGTCAGTGTGACATCATGGCGATCATCATCCGTCACTCTACCACACCATGTGGTCGGTCGAGGAAGGACTTGCTGGCGCAACTTCCAAACCATCACATGAAATAGGCAAGATGTGAGGCTATTTTGAGATGCTTAAATAGCGATGTTTCATACATTCTGGATGCACTCGATGCAATACTTGCATAGAATACACACGATACTTCACATGTATCAACTTCCTGAATAGCACAGTTATTCAATCTAGCATTACATGTTATTTTATACGGGTCCCATGATCCACACACTCGAGACATCAATCATGTCACAAACTGGGGGATACATACTGGGGTATTGGTCTGGAGGTTTACAACGTGCAGCGCACAACGCGTCATCACAAGAACGTGTCAGGAAGTCATGGACGGTTAGTGATGATGGGAGAAGTGGGCAAGCCTGGTCATGTGACACTAACACATTACTCCACTACTCCATCACTTTACTATCTCCTCTTCCCACGAGATACGAGGGTTAGGTTGTATAAATAGGTTCTCCATCCTATTTTTCAAAGAAGACAAGACAAGACAGCAGAGGCAAGTGTTGATAAAATCGTATTCAAACACCGAAACTGATAGCTTACATCCTGCAAGCCAGTTCAGCATTATGATACAAGTCATACATAGCTAATACCTTCACAATCTCAACACCTTCTTCGCTTCCCTCCCTAAGATCAACCCCATCTCCTTCACTTTTTGACCGAAACAAGTCTGGAACGGCCATTTCTTGGTTTATGCCTGACTTGCACAGATTGATCTCCTGAATCTACAAGCACTCACCGCTAAGTGCATTTTTTAGGGTTTAGATTCATTCCTCATCCACACACCCCAACTTACCAAAACCGGTAGGAGTAGTTTTCACCCATAAACATCAGAGAAATCTCTGAAACATTCTGATTTTAATTGCTGAATGGTTATATTAAGACACTATTAGTGACAAATAACTAACGGGCCAAACTGAAATGAAAGACATATTCTGAATTGCTGAATTAATTATCAAGTTCCAAGAAGAAAAAGGTGAAAAGATAAGGTTACCCTCATCTCAGGCAACAGAGGTTGTAGCGACACCGAGAGAATGCGTGTGGTGTTTGTTGTGTGAGGAGCTAGCATTTAGTAAATTTATTTCAAAAGATGACAGAAATGAGCTTTCGTAGGTAATTGTTTTGCTTAGGATAACCTCAACATTTAAACCTAAGTGTCTTCTGCGTGGTCATTGAATATATTAAGAACGGATATATATAAAAAATTACAATGGATGCAAACATGATTTTGTATGGTCAAAAAGGACTAAATAATAGTATAGGCTGCGAAGTGAAAACTGTCGTGTGCACTGTATTTCATGTGATTAATTTTTTCGTTTACCAAACTATTTCACGTGAATATATTAAGAATGGATATATAAAAACAATTACAATGGATGTAAACATGATTTTGTATGGTCAAAAAGGACTAAATAGTAGTATAGGTTGCGAAGTGAAAACTGTCGTGTGCACTGTATTTCACGTGATTAATTTTTTCGTTTACCAAACTATACAATGTGTAAAAGTCATAATTATGGTGCGACACCAGAAGGACGTTAGCGCGATTTAGGTGTGATGTACGTTTTCGTTATGACATTATATTTGAGAAACCTTTAAAACATATCGACTTGAAATCCTGAATGGTTACGCCATCAGTTACTGTTAACGAAACAAAGAAAGTGAAACACATGCAATATTCTAGATTTCTTAATTTCAAATCATGCAGCGAAGAATAAGGTGAGAAAATGATGATGACGTATGCCGTCAATTCAAGAAATAAATGTTATTAATTAGTATTATGCAAGTTGGTTTACGTTGATATCCCCAAGATTCTAAAAGCCTACTAATTTTGTTTCACCATCGTCATTATTCCATTATCACAACCTCTAGATAATTGCATGCTAAAGAAAATCCGTTGAATCTGTGTCAGTCTCCGATTGACTAAAAAATAAAACATTGTTAGAGGAAAACACCGAGTCCTATTTTCACAAAAATGCTGAATATTGATCATCGTGGGACATATGATGACATTATTCCGCAACAACGTTTACGGTGAGAAATGTTTGGAACATTTTGACCTGAGCTGCAGGATGGTTATATTCTGTCTCCATTAGTGACAAATAACAAACCAACCAAAGCGAAACACATTAACATATTCTTAATTGCTTAATTTCTAATCTAGATCCAAGAAGAAGAAGGTAAGAAAAGGTTGATGACGTATGCCCTCATTTCAGGCAAAAGATATTTAAGTGATCATTGCGAGAATAAGAGTGGTGTTTGTTGTGGGTATAGAATCTAGTTAATTTGGATTTACAGAGGATGCAAACATAATTTTGTATGGGAAAGAAGGACTGTATATTAATATAGCTTTTAGAGTGAAAAGTTTCCTTTGCACGATTTAATTATTCGTGCACCACAATACATAGTGTGTAAAAATCGTGATTTAGGTGCGACGCTGGAGAGACGAGTGTGTGATTTACGTGTGTCAACCACAACATCATCCCACCTTAACTTTTTTCGTTATGACATTAGAGTTGAGAAACCTTTGAAACACTCAACCTGAAATTCTGAAGGGTTACACCATGAGATACATTTTTTTTTTTTTGAGAAAAAGAAGGATATACCATGAGATACAATTACCTAAACAAAGAAAATGAAACACAAAATCATACAAATCATGCCACGCAGAGGAAGGTAAGAAAATGATGATGATGTATGCCCTCATTTCAAGAAACAGATCTTTGAGCGACCGGTGAGGGAATAAGTTGCGAAACAACATCATTTCTCTGTGGAAAAATTATATCCATAAATAACAAGGACTGTAATTATTTTTATTAGAAAATCTACTCATAAAGGTGGTTTCCGTCATTCTAAAATATACATACGAATCAAGATGTGCTAAGTGTCTTTTCCGGAGCTACAGCTTCACAAAAGTCCAAGGAAACAAAAGACAACAAAATGGAGATGGGTGTGCCCTCATTTCAAGCACTAGAGATATTTGTGCGATGGTTGATAGGGTGAGGTGCTTCCACTGTGCGAATCCAAATCATTCATTTTACTATTAAAAAAATATTTACAAAGTATGAGGTTTATAAATCACTTGCATTGCTCATATTATTCAGGCCGGTTGACTTTATTTTAGTTTCACCGTCATAATTCATCCGTTACCATCACTAATTAATCTCCTTTGCAATTGACCAAGAAAAAGACTACCATCGAGGAAAACTCCTAATCCATTTCTCCATCACTAATTGGGCTCGTTTATGATAACATCATCGAGTTTCAGCTTAGTACGTGAATCAGGTAAATCTCTTGTATTAATGTTGGAAAGGTTAGTGTGATTAAAATAAGGGTTTGAGATGATTTTGTTTTAATGGAGAAGTGGGAACTCTCTTAGGTTCTTCTCACTCTCTTTCTATTAGATATTTTGATAGGTTGCATTCTCTTTCCTTATCTCTTTCTTTTTATACTAAGTCCACATGTGTGACCTAATATTAGAGATAGGTTACACAATTTTTGGTGAAAACAGAAACATCACATGAACTAACGTACTAGCTCATGTGAAGAATATAAACTGCATATCATATTAACTAACAATTAATTATTATATGCATGTTAGTTTACGTTATTATGCCCCGGATTCTATACAGTTTACTAATTGAGTTTCACCATCGTCATTCTTCTATTATTACAGCTGATGCATAATTGTGCTTAAAATAAAAGCATTTGTGTCTCTGTCAGTCTTTGATTATCTAAAAACTTCAAAACATCCAAAGAGAAAAACACCGAGTCCCATTTTTACTAAAATGCTGAATATTGATCATCTTGGGACATATGATGACATTATTCCGCTATAACATTTTACGCAGAGAAATCTCTGAAACATTCTGATTTGAATTGCTGAATGGTTATATTTAGACACTATTAGTGACAAATAACTAACAGGCCAAACTGAAATGAAAGACATATTCTGAATTGCTGAATTTATTATCAAGTTCCAAGAAGATAAGGTTACCCTCATCTCAGGCAACAGAGGTTGTAGCGACCACCGAGAGAATGCGTGTGGTATTTGTTGTGTGAGTAGCTAGCATTTAGTAAATTTATTTCAAAAGATGACAGAAATGAGCTTTCTTAGGTAATTGTTTTGCTTAGGATAACCTCAACATTTAAACCTATGTTTCTTCTGCGTGGTCATTGAATATATTAAGAACGGATATATAAAAACAATTACAATGGATGCAAACATGATTTTGTATGGTAAAAAACTACTAAATAATAGTATAGGTTGTGAAGTGAAAACTGCCGTGTGCACTGTATATCACGTGATTAATTTTTTCGTTTACCAAACTATACAATGTGTAAAAGTCATAATTATGGTGCAACACCAGAAGGACGTTAGCGCGATTTAGGTGTGATGTACGTTTTTGTTATGACATTATATTTGAGAAACCTTTAAAACATAAAGACCTAAAATCTTGAATGGTTACGCCATCAGTTACTGTTAACGAAACAAAGAAAGTGAAACACATGCAATATTCTAAATTGCTTAATTTCAAATCATGCAGCGAAGAGGAAGGTGAGAAAATGATGATGACGTATGCCGTTAATTCAAGAAATAGATGTTATTAATTAGTATTATGCAAGTTGGTTTACTTTGATATCCCCAAGATTCTAAAAGCCTACTAATTTTGTTTTACCATCGTTATTATTCCATTATCACAACCTATAGATAATTGCATGCTAAAGAAAATCCATTGAATCTCTGTCAGTCTCCGATTGACTAAAAACAAAAATATCGTTAGAGGAAAACACTAAGTCCCATTCGCTCTGAAATGCTGAATATTGATCATCGTGGGACATATGATGACATTATTCCACTACAACGCTTACGGTGAGAAATGTTTGGAACATTTTGACCTGAGTTGCTGGATGGTTATATTCTGTCTCTATTAGTAACAAATAACAAACCAACTAAATCGAAACACATTAACATATTCTGAGTTTCTTAATATCTAATCTAGATCCAAGAAGAAGAAGGTAAGAAAAGGTTGATGACGTATGCCCTCATTTCAGGCAAAAGATGTTTAAGCGATCATTGCGAGAGTGAGATTGGTGTTTGTTATGGGAGTAGAATCTAGTTATTTTGGATTTACAGAGGATGCAAACATAATTTTGTATAGGAAAGAAGGACTGTATAATAATATAGTTTTTAGAGTGAAAAGTTTCCTTTGCACGATTTAACTATTCGTGCACCACAATACATAGTGTGTAAAAGTCGTGATTTAGGTGCGACGCTGGAGGGACGAGTGTGCGATTTACGTGTGTCAACCACAACATCATCCCACCTTAACTTTTTTCGTTATGACATTAGAGTTGAGAAACCTTTGAAACACTCGACCTGAAATCCTGAAGGGTTACACCGTGAGATACATTTTTTTTTTTTTTGAGAAAAACAAGGATATACCATGAGATACAATTAACTAAACAAAGAAAGTGAAACATAAAATCATACAAATCATGCCGCGCAGAGGAAGGTAAGAAAATGATGATGACGTATGCCCTTATTTCAAGAAACAGAGGTTTGAGCGACCGGTGAGAGAATAAGTTGCGAAACAACATCATTTCTCCGTGGAAAAGATTATATCCATAAACAACGAGGACTGTAATTATTTTTATTAGAACATCTACTCACATAGGTGGTTTCCGTCATTCTAAAATATACATATGAATCAAGATGTTCCAAGTGTCTTTTCCGGAGCTGCAGCTTCACAAAAGTCCAAGGAAAAATAAGGCAACAAAATGGAAATAGGTGTTCCCTCATTTCAAGCACTAGAGATATTTGTGCGATGGTTGATAGGGTGAGGTGCTGCCACTGTGCGAATCCAAATCATTCATTTTACTATTAAAAAAATATTTACAAAGTATGAGGTTTATAAATCACTTGCATTGCTCATATTATTCAGGCCGGTTGACTTTATTTAGTTTCACCGTCATAATTCATCTGTTACCATCACTAATTAATCTCCTTTGCAATTGACCAAGAAAAAGACTACCATCGAGGAAAACTCCTAATCCATTTCTACTAAAGTGCTATATTTTGATCATCTTGGGACATATGATAACATCAACGAGCTTCAGCTTAGTACATGAATCAGGTAAATATCTTGTATTAATGTTGGAAAGGTTAGTGTGATTAAAATAAGGGTTTGAGATGATTTTGTTTTAATGGAGAAGTGGGAACTCTCTTAGGTTCTTCTCACTCTCTTTCTATTAGATATTTTGATAGGTTCCATTCTCTTTCCTTATCTCTTTCTTTTTATACTAAGTCCACATGTGTAACCTAATATTAGAGATAGGTTACACAACTTTTGGTGCAAAACAGAAACATCACATGAACTAACGTACTAGCTCATGTGAAGAATATAAACTTCACATCACATTAACTAACAATTAATTATTATATGCATGTTGGTTTACGTTATTATGCATTAGATTCTATACAGTTTACTAATTGAGTTTCACCATCGTTATTCTTCTATTATTACAGATGATGCATAATTGTGTTCAAAATAAAAACATTTGTGTCTCTGTCAGTCTTCGATTATCTAAAAACATCAAAAACATCCAAAGAGGAAAACACCGAGTCCCATTTTTACTGAAATGCTGAATATAGATCATCTTGGGACATATGATGACATTATTCCGCTACAACATTTTACGCTGAGAAATCTCTGAAACATTCTGATTTGAATTTTTGAATGGTTATATTAAGACACTATTAGTGCCAAATAACTAACGGGCCAAACTGAAATGAAAGACATATTCTGAATTGCTGAATTTATTATCAAGTTCTAAGAACAAAAGGGTGAGAAGATAAGGTTACCCTCATCTCAGGCAACAGAGGTTGTAGCGACCACCGAGAGAATGCGTGTGGTGTTTGTTGTGTGAGTAGCTAGCATTTAGTAAATTTATTTCAAAAGATGACAGAAATGAGCTTTCGTAGGTAATTGTCTTGCTTAGGATAACCTCAACTGTAGTTGCAGGATTTCCCACAACACACCCCTTGTAATATCTTAATAATAATTTCTTGTTCTAAACTCATTTGGTATTAAAATGATGATTAGAATACTAAAAAATGTAAATAGATACACGGATTTTTACATGGTTCGATCAATTTAATCTACATCCATGATTCTTCACTATGATTGTTTAAATTTACATTTGATTTACATTGATAATCTCCATTAATGTAGTTCTAAATCTAGTTTTGGGGAAGAAGATGATAAAGAAAAAAAACATTCTCTCTCTAAAAATCTCTCTGCAAAATATATCTCTCTCTCTCCTAAAATTGTGTCTCCCCTTTCTCTCTCCTGATCTTTTCTTTATATAGGTATCTTCATAGTGGGTGACAGCTCACATTTAACTCATCTTTCCCATTTTTTAGGATTTCTTCTATGGTCCTTGTAGGCTCTGTTATCATGCTCGCGAGATCTTCTATCGTGCTCGCGAGACTCTTTTGTCGTGCTCACGAGACTCTTTTGTCGTGCTCGCGAGATCTGCTATCGTGCTCGCGAGACTCTTTTATAACCACAAAATCTTCATTTCGTGCCTTGATCTCGCGAGCTCCCGCCTTGTGCTCGCGAGCATTCTCTCTAACTACAAAATCTTCACATCTTTCTCATGTTTTATGCTGTCGTTGTCTATTACGTCATTCTTTGTATTATTCTCTGACTCTCGCAAAGTGTTGTTGGAGAGCTTGCGATGATGCTCGCAGAAGTTTTGTTAATCCTGCGTGAACATAGTTGTAGCGATATTCTGGTCCTACATCTATCCTCTTTTTTCTTGAATATTGCTTGAAAAGTAATCTTTAAGAAAAAATCTGTTGTTGTAGTAGTTTTTGATCTTTGTTGATGAAGGAACGAGCGAAAGAATACTAGACTCGAAAAGTACATACTTGCCTCTATTCTTTTGTGAAGTTCCATATCTTTGCTAAGTAAATAAGAAGTATTAGCTCTTGAAGTATTCGAAGTATGAAGTATCCTTGAAGAAATATAATAAGTACTCGATCCTCAAAATATAAGAAGTATCCGTCCTTGAATAAAAATCATAAGTATTGCCTCTGTTCATACGAAATTATTACTTCATTTTTGGTGAAAATCCCTGTCCATTTTGGAAATGATTCTTGCCGAGAAGATAAAGAACATGAAATGTTTTCTTGGTAATCCATAGTTGCCTATGCTCTTTATCTATGGAGGTAGAATCCTTGAGAAAATGTTAGATGAACGAACTGTTTCTTTATTCTTATCTTTCCTCTGCCTCATGTGATAAAATAATCATATTCTGCGAAATAATCACATTTCCTGCGAAATTCTGAAATAGTTTGCGAGGTGCTGAATGAGTGTGCAAGTTTATGAATGTGTCTGCAAGATTATAAATGTATCTGCGAGTTTCTAAATATGTCTGCGAGTTTATGAATAACCCTGCGAAATTATGAATAGTGCTCCTGAAATAGTGCTGCGAGATTATGAATAGTGTTGTGAGATTGTAGATAATCCTCTTGAGAAACTCTGAATAATACTTCTGAGAGATTCTGAATAGTATTTCTGAAAGATTCTGAATAGTACTTTCTTTCTCTCTTACGATGAACAAATCTTTCCTGCATTCTTAAAAGAAAAATATTTAATGTTTGAGATTATTCTATTGGTCTTATTTTGCCTTCCTAGTTAAAGGTCTTATTTTGCCAATTTTCTTTTTGCGAGAAAATCGCAGGACGTCTTTACATTTGCATGTATTGACCCATTGATCTTGCCTTATCTTTATTCTTTGATTGTATTGCGACAATATGACAAGTATAAGTTCCCTCGCGAGATCAAAGCCTCATGATATTGCCGACTTGCGATGAAATCGCAGGACGTCTTTACATTTTCATGTAAAAACCCATTGATCTCATCTTAAATTTTTCTCTTATAGCTTGTTGCCTCTGTATAATTTTTGTCACGCGACAATATGACAGGCCTAAATGTTCTTGCGATCATAAATCCCCATGACATTGCCGTCTTTAGACACTTATTAGCTCCCTAATGGAGGGTGACGCCCTTATCTTATTGCCCCTTCAAGGAGGGAACATCGGCCATACAAGACTAGCTCCTCCCATCTATATTTTCCAACAACCAGTTGTTTTCGCAGCCTCTTATCCTTTATGCCTATATGACTTACAGTTACGAGACTGCACCCTAAGTGGGCTTTTCTTCGGGCCAAGTGCATCATATCCAAGACTTACCAAGAATGGCCAGGGTAGGTTCGTCCGTCCCCGGCACTCTTGGCTCAACCGTGTACCTTGGCGCATTGGTCATACTCTGCACCTCTTAGAAGAGACCCTCGGTCGTCCAACCAGGGTATAACCTTATATCTCCTGGATAGGTATCTCAAAGAGATGGACCCCTTTCTCTCCATGGCTCAGGATCCAGCAGCGGTATAACCTTACCCCTGAGCCATGCAATCAGATACCGCCTTATATGACGCACTATTAGGTCTTACATTTGCCTCTTGCGAAATTTTATTCGCGAACTCGGGTGCACGCCATAAAGGTTCGTCCCATTCTTATGTCTCTACGAAATTTTATTCGCGTTTCTCGCGATATTTTCGCGTTTCTTCATTCTTTCATTTCTGTCAATTCTTTATATAATCTTGAATAATCTCGCGATTACACTCGCAGCTCTGATAAAAATTTGTTTTGCTCATTTCTGTGAGTTCTTCTTTCATTCTCACAACATCATATTTGAAGTAAGTATTCTTTGAAATCTTAGAAATCTTCTTTGAAATCTTGCGATTATACCGCGTTGTTAAATCAAAAATCTTTTTCTATAAAAGAAATATTCTAAAGAAATGTATAAATCGAATTTTCTCGGTTTTTTGAGATTTTTGAAATCTTTGAAGTCTTGTGATTGTATCGCTATTTGTAAATAAATCAAAAATCTTTAAAATGTTTTGAAATGTTAGAAATTTTTGCGATATTTTCTCTTTCTGTAATTTTTGAAAATTTTGAAATTTTTTGAGATATGTAAAATGTTTGCGATGATTTCACCTTTTGTAATCTTTAAAAAGTTTGAAATCTTGCGATTGTATCGCTTTTTGGAAGTTAAATAAAAAATCTTTTATTTTCTGTAAATAAAATATTCAAGGAAATGGTACTTAGCTTTTTATGTGATTTTCTGTTGCTGCCGTCTCTCGCAAAGTATTTGATTTGCTTGTGAAATGAGAAGAAATGAGAAATGAACTCTTGATCCGCATCTTTCATATTCTGGAAACATAACAACCGTGCTAACCTCTCTTGCGAAATTAACCTATGATCATCAGTTCTGGCTTCTGTTTGCGAAAGAAAGGCATAATTATGATATATTACTCCATTTCTTCCCCCCTTGAAGTAAAAAGAAAAAATATGCTTGGAGAGGTATTCGAATCTGCGATACTTAACTCCTTCTCATTTCTACTGACCATCTGCACTGGATTCTGTTTGCGAAAGAGAGCTATACTTCGTCATTTTGTCATTATCTTCTCGTTAGGCAACTTTAGAAAAAATGTGAAAATATATTGTTGCGTGAGACTCGATCTTGCGAAATTAAACTTCTTCTTCTTCTCGATCTTGTGAAAATATTTTCCTTGTCCTACTCGAGGATCTAGCCAATCCATTACTTCATCGCCCAAAGCTGATGATGTTAATGATCAATGAGTTTGTTTTCTCCTGAGTTGCTGTTGTGAGGTTTGACGAAGTAGATTTCATTTATAACTCTTCTTCCTTCATTGGCCTTTATTGGAACTATCGCTGATAAACCTGCTGGAACCATCGCTGATAAACCTGCTGGAACCATCGCTGATAAACCTCCCAACAACAATGTCCGCTCGTTCCTATTATCTTTCTCTTGCCTTTAATTTTGCCGAATCATCTAACTGGATGAATCCTCATCACTCTGTATGAAGTCATTCTTTATACCTCGCAGATTCTTCTACTTTCCTGGTCCCCTATACTTTCTCCTCTGGATGTTGAGTTTTTCTTAGTGCGAAAGAAACACACAATACTACGGCTTTCTTCATTCTTGTTATTTATTTTTTCTTTCATCTTTACCTGCACGAACTATTTGTTATATGTTCTCAATTATTCTTGCGGTTCTCATACTTTCACCATTATCATGAAGTTTCCCTTAGCCCGTAATCCTAGTTCTTCAGTTTAAGTGGTATATGAACCGTCTTTCTCTCTTTATTTTCTTAGCTCTTTCTCTATGAAATCTGTCCTTAAAAATCTATGAAATATGTCCTTGTAGTTTTTTCTCCTCGCAGATTCTTCTACTTTCTGCGAGTTGGTGATTTGATCGTCTACTAATTGTGCTCATTGGAAATGGGTTTATCAGAGGTTCCAAATTTGCTCTTTATTGTAAGAAGAATTATTGTGTTGAGAAGATTTGGGCTTGTAACACGAGATGGTTGGCTCGCTGGGGTTGTTGTTGAGGTAAACATATCCCATAATTTTCATTCCCTATTGATCTTCACTGCTTAATAAATTTTGATGAAGTATGCTCCGCAGAGTTTCTTCCTCCTTTGCTTTGAGTCTTTATTTTGATCGTGGTTCTTTGTTGGCTTGTTGCTCATAGGTTTGTCTGTTCTGAAGTGACTACTCGTCAACATAGAGATTATTGATGAAGTGATTTCATACGAAGTGGTGCTTCACCATATTCTTTTGCTTGCTGGTTTTGCTCGCTGATAGGTCTGGTGACAAAGTATACAATATTTCTCTTGTTGGTTTGATGAGTTGAGCTAACCTGCTGGTCGATGATGCTAGGCCTCTTCAACTCCCATAATAATATATGTCCTATTATTTAAATCCCATAGTCGTTTTGTTCCATCTTTTATTCTTTGTTGTGATGCTAAAGAAGTTTGATTCGCTGCTTAGAATCGACAAATATTTTGGAAAATTCTTCCAATACAAAAATTCACAATCTCTTCCTTCTTTGTTAATTGTCACAAGTGAAATTTGGATATTTTCTGGTTATTCCCTCTACCATGTTATCCTTCTTGTTCTTTTCTACGTTTTCCAAAGATTTTTTGCGAAACTTTTGGCGTGCTAACTTCTTTGCCTTCTTCCATGTTATTGCTCTTTGTTATCTTCCATGGAAAGTCTGTCTTCGTCTTTGTAGTGGTAGCATCAGATCTACTTTGCTTTCTTTTACACGATCTAGATAATTGACGATGGAATAGTTGCTACTTCTTCTTCGTGCTGTGAGTTAACGTTGATTTCATCTTGTTATAATGACGCCCAGTTGGTTACCTCAAACTTAGTTATTTCGCACTGGAAGTATTATTTTTCATTCTTAACATGCTGCGAATCGGTTAATTTTTCGTCCTGTTATAATGAAGTATTATTTTTCATTAATTGGTCCTTATGTTGAGTGAAAAGGTTGAATTTCCATTTGTCCCTTAGCTC
The DNA here is from genome assembly GCA_023529315.1 of Papaver bracteatum. Taxonomy (NCBI): domain Eukaryota; kingdom Viridiplantae; phylum Streptophyta; class Magnoliopsida; order Ranunculales; family Papaveraceae; genus Papaver; species Papaver bracteatum. The sequence continues at coordinate 150,347 of JAJJWX010003827.1, read as the reverse complement.
CCATGTGCTAGATCCCTTCATCTATTATGCGTTTCCTTTGGATAGTTATCATGCTACTCATTTCCTTCGGTTGATGGATTTGTTGTGGCCATTAACCACATTCTTCTTTCCAAGCACTTACTTCCTAGCCTATATATTCGCAGTAGAGTTTTGTTCCTTCTGTGAAAATATATTCTCTTCTTCTTTGCCCTGACTGTATTTTTCTCCGCGATCAACATAAATATTCCTGCGATGCTCGCAGAATAATTTGACCATTGTATATCTTCTAAATTTTGCTGGAATTAATTACTACAATGGAAATATGACTTTGTGTTCTTCCTCTCATCGCCAACAGTATTCTTTAGAGATTGGTGTTGTTTCTTTGTAAATTTCAACTTTCTAATATAGATGAGAGTGGGTTCCTCGCTGCAAGCCCTGTGAACTTTCATTCACTGATTAGTAAATAATAAAGAAAACTAAAATTATATTTTTATAATCTTAAACTTTGGAATCATTTTTTATGTTAGTTGTGACTATATATTATTTTTGATGCTATGGATTTTTGTAGGTCACGTTTGATACTACTCCATGGCGTTTTAATTAAATCGACGTAAAAATTTTATAACCGAAAATGAAAGGATAAAAAAATACTCCCTTTCGATTATGTTGTCTTGGCCCTTTTGATTGGCGATGAAAATCGCTGGAGATGTTTATTGAAGTTATCTGTTGTAAGTTCTTTGCTTCGCAAATGATTTATTTTTCTTTACTTGGCTGCGGTCATCTAAACTTTCCAGCTTTCCCCTTTTATTTGGTTGTGTGTGTTTCTTCCTTCATATATCTTCTCAATGATCTTCCTTTCCTCACCTGAACATTTCTTCTTCTCGCCAGTTTAATTTTATTAATACATCTTATTATTATTACCATACGTTTGTTCTTTACCTTCGCTGCAAACAACCAATTGATTTAATTAGCGATCTATATTTAACTTTAAGACATCATTGCTACTTAAAATTTTTAAAGAAGATTCATAAATTTTTACTTCGCAAATTTAATTTGAAAGAGATAACTATCAAAATTACGATTAAAATCTAGTTCTACGGATGTAAATTTACGATCAAAATTCGTTTTAATTCAAAGTATCATCCCAAAACCAATTTTTGTGAAAGAAAAATTTTGATAGTTAAAAATTCAAAATTTTCCAGAACCAGATTGTTAACATATAATTAAAGAGATAAGAAAGATTTTGTCCTATGTAAAAAATTAATTGATGCCGATTCATTTCATTTCATTCCTATAAAGATTTCTTCAAATCTGTTCCTGCTTATCAATATTTCTGCTTCTCTGTCTCTGTATACATTTCTCATAAATTGTGTTGGCTGTTCTTCATCATTCTTTTCCCAAAATTTCCATATGTTCCCCTGTATATCATAAATCCAATTGAATTCATCATTAATTTTTTTTTTAATTTCTCTTGTTCTTCTTCAATCCAACAAGCAGTCCTTGTTTCTAGCGCCAAAATGTAGTTGCAGGATTTCCCACAACACACCCCTTGTAATATCTTGATAATAATTTCTTGTTCTAAACTCATTTGATACTAAAATGATGATTAAAATACTAAAAAATGTAAATAGACACACGAATTTTTACATGGTTCGATCAATTTGATCTACATCCATGATTCTTCACTATGATTGTTTAAATTTACATTTGATTTACATTGATAATATCCATTAATGGAGTTCTAAATCTAGTTTTGGGGAAGAAGATGATAAACAAAAATACATTCTCTCTCTAAAAATCTCTCTGCAAAATATCTCCATCTCTCTCCTAAAATTGTGTCTCCCCTTTCTCTCTCATGCTCTTTTCTTTATATAGGTATCTTCATAGTGGGTGACAGCTCACATTTAACTCATCTTTCCCATTTTTTAGGATTTCTGCTATGCTCCTTGCAGGCTCTGCTATCGTGCTCGCGAGACTCTTTTATAACCACAAAATCTTCATTTCTTGCCTTGCTCTCGCAAGCTCCCGCCTTGTGCTCGCGAGCATTCTCTCTAACTAAAAAATCTTCACATATTCCTCATGTTTTATTATGTCGTTGTCTATTACGTCATTTTTTGTATTATTCTCTGACTCTCGCAAAGTTTTGTAGAAGAGATTGCGATGATGCTCGCAGAAGTGTTGTTAATCCCGCGTGAACATAGTTGTAGTGATATTCTGGTTCTACATCAACATTTAGACCTATGTTTCTTCTGCGTAGTCATTGAATATATTAAGAACGGATATATAAAACAATTACAATGGACGCAAACATGATTTTGTATGGTCAAAAAGGACTAAATAATAGTATATGCTGTGAAGTGAAAATTGTCATTTGCATTGTATTTCACGTGATTAATTTTTCGTTTACCAAACTATTTCACGTGAATATATTAAGAACGGAGATATAAAAACAATTATAATGGATGCAAACATGATTTTGTATGGTCAAAAAGGACTAAAGAGTAGTATAGGTTGCGAAGTGAAAACTGTCATGTGCACTATATTTCACGTGATTAATTTTTTCGTTTACCAAACTATACAATGTGTAAAAGTCATAATTATGGTGCGACACTAGAAGGACGTTAGTGCGATTTAGGTGTGATGTATGTTTTCGTTATGACATTATATTTGAGAAACCTTTAAAACATATCGACCTGAAATCCTGAATGGTTACGCCATCAGTTATTGTTAACGAAACAAAGAAAGTGAAACACATGCAATATTCTAGATTGCTTAATTTGAAATCATGCAGCGAAAAGGAAGGTGAGAAAATGATGATGAAGTATGCCGTCAATTCAAGAAATAGATGTTATTAATTAGTATTATGCAAGTTGGTTCACGTTGATATCCCCAAGATTCTAAAATCCTACTAATTTTGTTTCACCATCGTCATTATTCCATTACCGCAACCTCTAGATAATTGCATGCTAAAGATAATCTGTTGAATCTCTGTCAGTCTCCGATTGACTAAAAACAAAAACATCGTTAGAGGAAAACACTAAGTCCCATTCTCACTGAAATGCTAAATATTGATCATCGTGGGACATATGATGACATTATTCTGCTACAACGTTTACGGTGAGAAATGTTTGGAACTTTTTGACCTGAGTTGCTGGATGGTTATATTCTGTCTCCATTGGTGACAAATAACAAACCAACCAAAGCAAAACACATTAACATATTCTGAAAATCCCTTTAAATAACAACTTCATCTCTAAAAAATTTCCATCTAAAGTTTCCTCGTTTTCATCACTTGTCTCTGCAATTCATTAAGATGGGTGAAAGAACAGAGGGAGGAGGTCGTTGCTGGTGAAAATGAGAGGCCAATGTTTGAAATCGGGGCTACATTTGTGGATACATATCATATTATAGGAGAGGATTTCAGTAGAACAATGGTTAATCAGTGACTAGATATTCTGCTATTGAAATCCTCTCCCCCAAGATGTGAATCTCCGCTCCGCTTGTAGCCTTGATTTCGAACATTTATCTTCTATGTTGATTATCGAAACATCTAAAGTACCCCCACCAAGATCAAAGATTCTCACCAACAAAAGTTCCCTTACAGATCAAGACCGTAAGCGATTGCAGCTGCATTACATTGGTTTGCAGTTTTGACTATCATGACCTTCCTCTTTACATGTTCTGCAAATTCTTGGTTTCTTTTTCTCCAGGGAGATACTTGTATCAATATCCATAGAGTTTTGGAAGGGTAATACCTATTCATGATTTTGGGGTTAGCTTCATTTTATATCCTAAAATTTTACTTGCTAAATATCTTATTATTTTCTGATCTTGAATTTTCTATTTTAAAGTACATCTTATAAACATTTTATCTTTATTTGTGTAATTTGTAAGGAGTGGAACTAGAACTAGGAAATCCGTACAAGTACAGGTACAATATCTCTCTGGGAAGGCTCCGTACAGTGGAAGATCCAACTAGTAGAAAGGGTGTGCACTTGCTACCCCTCCACATTTCTCCTCCAAGCCTAAATTTTCAAGAACAAATTTTCCTCCAAGCCTAATCTTACTTTTTTGCTACCCCTAATAAAATTTTGCTTCCCCTTAATCTAATTTTAAATTCGCCACTGGCTCCGTATTTCAGTTTAGCTTCTCACCAAGTTTAATTTTTTAATGGAGCTTCTATCATGCATATTCTTGTTTTCCTTTCCGATTTCTGTTTGTCTTTATTAGATATTTTGGATTACTTAAATTGCAAAAAATGTTGGGTTAAGAGACTTCATGTTTGTGATACAACTTTCTGGTATTGGGGAGAGATTTAAAGCACCAGCTGATCAACATTTGAGGAGAAAGTTAAAATACCAAATAAACGCATGGCGGACAAATCACCTTACTTCTGATGTTCTTTAATGACTTGCCTCTCCATTGGGTTTTTACTAAGCTTCATCTTTCCTAATGTGTAGATTTCTTACTTAATGTAGATAGTCACTCCGTTTAACGAAGTTCGTTAGTTACGTGTTCGTTGTATAACTATATATTATATTTTCCAGATAACATATATGATGTAGAGAAAACACTCATTCTTTTACGGTTTCCAGGTATATTTTACGGCTTGTAGTAATTGATTTTTTTTTTAAATCACTCATTCTTTTTTAGTTTACGGATCAAATCCCATAAACTCTTTTTTTTTTACAGCAATTCCCCCTAGAGTGTTTTCCTTGCCTCTCCAGGTGTAATTGTATACAACTAGTCTTTGACTTTGTTCTGAAATTTCCTAACCTCTATTAATTAAAATGATTGAGTAAAAGTGGAGATACAAATCTTCACCTTACATGGGTGAAGAAATAATTTTCCACTCACAACCTTCTAAAAGTGGTGAAACACAGTGTAATCAACATCGTATTTATCATAAAAATGGTGGAACACAGTGTAATAAATAGCATCTTTATTGTATACTATACTGACAATATAGCATATTCGGTCACGCTAGGCGTATCGCGCTTTACTCTCTACTTACTCAGACACTGAGGTGTTACGGTGAGTTGGCTTGGTGATTTGGATACATGTATTCCACATATCAGTCTTAAATGAGAGAAAAAAATATAAAAGTTTTCTTTTACCAAAACTTATGAGACTCTTTTCTTCCTTTCGAAATCTTCTTCTCTGTTTCATAGCTTAAACTTAAATCGAACAATCTTCAAATATTTTTCATGATTGATACTGTATGTTTGTTTGATTTTTGAATATTTGTTGTTGATTGGTTAATCGAGATGTATTTTATTATGTTTTGTTGAAATTTTAAAGAAGTGATAATGGATTATAAATCCTAAAATCTTTATTCCAATCTCTCTCACTCTAAACTGGAAATCTTGGGAGTTTTCTTATGATCCTCTTGTTTCTGGCGGTGGACGCATACCTGAACCCGAGTCTTACTGTGAGTATATTGTTTGTAATTTGTTTGAACTTTGATTTAAATCTAATATCGTAATTAAGAATTCCCTCTTCATAACTTTCACTGTAAATTCTCATATTTTCAACTAGGATTTTATTTCCTTCAATTTTATATTTTGATGTATATAAGGAATTATAATTACAAGCTGAATTGGAACTAAATTGGTGTCATAAATATCAAATTTTAGTTTTCTAGGGTTGTATAATTTACTTCAGGGATTGAGTCCAATGTTCAAAAATTTGGGTTATGTGTGACTGTTGGATGCATTGATTATGCTATGGAAATTTTCGACGAAATGTCGATTATAATTTCTTACCTATGTACATAGAGTGAAAATGCACAAGTTGAATCATTCTGAAGTTGAAATCATTTCTTAGTTTCTTAAAAGGATTTTGATTGGCTTGGATTTGATAATAGGGGATAATTGAATTTTCTTAGACATTGGTTAGTATGAAAATCTTTCCTACATTTCTTATGAGGATGTGAACCTAATGATTCTTTCTTCTTGTAATTAGGGGTAGCGATGCCTCGCCCTACTGGTGTGGAAAATAAATTTGAGCAATGTGCAAGAATTCGCAAGTCTCTGTATTTATAACCGGACTATGAAGAGTTTTCAGACGATTGACATCACTTGTATATAACACCATTGTTGGCATATCCGTATCATTACAACCTGTACATTTTTCATGAAAGTCTTATATCTATTCAAAAAGATAGCAGCAGAAGAAGAAAAACTCAATCAACTTACTGTTTAAAGATGAAAGATACCTCAAGAAAACTGTTGGGGACGCCTAGTTTGAATTAGGCATATGCAGTAATGAATGTGCTTCCACTTTAAAATTTAGAGGTTTGTAAAAAAAATTATGTACTGGTAATGTTGATGTTTTGTTCATTTGTGTTGTAACTCTGCCAGAAGAGTTTGTAATTCTCTTGCTGACAAATGGCAATACATTAAACGAAATTTTCTTATGTGAAGACTCAAGTGCAATTGATGATCAAAATATATATCCCAAGTCTCTTTGATACAACTTGGCTTTTATCTGCAGAAAACACCATGATTTTTACATGGCACTTGGCTTGTACACAATTGTTTCTCATTTTTCTTTTTATCAATACACCTGTTTAGGATTTGCTGCTGTCTCTTAAACATTTGTAGATTCAAATGAGCATTTTGATTGCAGAGAAACAAGGGTAATATTTACAAAAAACATCATAGATTCCCAGTATCATTTACAAAAAATTCCCGTTCCTAGTATCTCAAAATATTTCTGAACCCAACCGTATAACCAAAAACTTAGGTTCCACATCGCAGTACAACAGAATACTTCCCAGGATAACACAACTTAATATGAACCTAACAACCATTCATATGTTTTTTCTCGTATTCCTCGTCTCATAATCCAAATCATCCCCATTACTTCCATCCATCTCATCTGCATGATAATCATCATCGTCATCATAAAAATCAATATTAATGTCATCGACATTTTGTTCTCCATTTTCCGTGACCATCTATCAAATTAAGACAAATTAGTATTTCCCCTTTTCCTCTGAACCAAAATCCATCAACACAACAATTTAATATTTCGATTTAACAAATCAATATATACAGATACAAAAACAGAAAATTGTTGTTTGCGAGGAATTAGGGGGAAAAAGATAAGATGTTACAAGAAACTTACAATATTACTCGTCTTAATTTGTAATTGATTTGAAGAAAAAATATTGAGATTTAAGATCTGCTATTGAGTCTTCTAGACTTCTACTCTTCTTCATATGAGTTCTAACTCTGGCGAGGGAAACGAGGGTTTCACTTTAATTTGAATGAACGGCCGAGATTTGGATCTAGTTTTCTCTACCTTATACACTCATAACTGACGTGTAGAGTCCTAAAACTCCAGCTAACCATTTCCACGATGGAGTGCGTGGAAATAGCGTGAATTAAGCACGTTTTCTATCATTTCCCATATTATAAACGTTGTAGGCAAGAACTTTCGGTCCCTCTATCAGCATACGAGCATGCTGTTTTCCCACATGCTTTCTTCAAGAGACACCATTGGTTGGATATTTTCAAAGAGAGCCAGCAAAATCTGATTTTGGGGCTACTCTATATTCGATAGTTATATGAACTATCTTGACTACATAATATGGTAAGATTTCGGCAAAGAGGTCTACTGTAAAATCATAAGTCATGGTAACTTCATTTACTACCGATTATACGCTCAACCAAAATTCAAAAAAAAAAAAAAAAGGATTTTTGCAAAATATGATTTTGGGGCTACTCTATATTCGGTAGTCATATGAACTATCTTGACTACCGAATATGGTAAGATTTCGGCAAAGAGGTCTACTGTATAATCGGAAGTCATGATAACTCTTCTTTTCTTACCGATCGTAGGCTCAACCAAAATTCAAAAAAAGAGGATTTTTGCAAACTCTGATTTTGGGGCTACTCAATATTCAGTAGTTATATGAAATATCTTAACTACCGATTATGGTAGGATTTCAGAAAAGAGGTCCACTGTATAATCGGAAGTCAGGAAAACTTATTTACTACCGATTATAGGCTCAAAAATAGAGAATTTTTGCAAAATCTAATTTTGGGGCTACTTTATATTCGGGAGTTAAATAACCTAAATTCTCTTCCAATTATGGTAGCTTTTTTTCGAAAGGTCTACTTTAATCGGGAGTCAAGATAACTTACTTACTACCGATTATAGGATAATCAAAATTCAAAAGATAGAGGATTTTATTTTGGGGATACTTTATATTCGGAAGTTATAAAAACTAAATTTACTCCCGATTGTTGATTAACCGATTGTAAAGGGTAGTTTGGACATTAAAAAAATGGGATTTAAAATTATCCACCGATTATGGATTCACCTCCGGATGACATTTTTTGTGAAAAATGGTGTCTCCACTCAAAATACATTCATTTTCCTACACTAAGTCTTAGTGTAGTGGTCACTGCCTCAGTGGTCACCCATGATTTCAGATTTAACCCCCTAACAAGTCAGAAAAATTAAATGTCCAACCGGAGTGGAAATTCTAGATTGACAGGGGAAACGCCAAACAAAAAGTCGACGGAGCCAAAATTTGTATTTCGGGGTGAAACAATTTGCTATAAACAATTTCTTTTGTAAGGGTTCTTAGCAAAAAAAAAAAATCTTTGTAAGGGTGCAAAATAGCAAGTTTAGTCTTGTAAATACACCCTTGCCTAACCAAACCTTCTTTTTTAAAAATTGGATTGATTTTTTTTTTTAAAAGAAATACAGTAGAAAAGAAGAATTTACAGGTACAACCTAGTGGTAGGAAAAAAGAAAGACAAATGCTATCCCGCACCGAATAGGTGGATGCCCCTTTATTATTAGTTAAAGTATGTTGCATATTACATTATCAGATTTGTTTCAAGATCCTTACATACAACATTGACATGGATACGCGAATGCATCACAATTGTTTTTGAAGCAATGAATATGTGATCAGAAACCCATCTAAAAGCATCACAATCAGTGCAGGTTAGGTAAGCGATGTTGAAGTTGTGCTTATTCTTACATAAATGCATATTCATTATTGATTTGCAGTGAGTTTTGAAGCACCGAAGATGGTGCAATGGGCAGGTGTTGAAGGAGTGAGCAGCTTCTCCACAAACACAACAACATATCTCAAGTGGTATCTTGATCTCAGCACATTTGACTGCATCAATGGCTAAATCAAACCATTCAAAGTATGTGCAGGCAGGATTCGAGCACTTTAAGAACATGTTTCCATTGGTTTCAGTTTTACTTGATCTAAGTAATTGTCTTATACCATTACAAGGTATATGCTTACACCTAGAATACAACTAAGGAAAAATCTTTGATTCATGGCTTCCAAGATCACAAATTGAACATAGATTTTGTTGTTTTTCCTATTTTACCTTCTTGCTGCTGTTGTTTCTATTATGACTACTACTTAGTATCACACTTTTGCTCATTGTTTTTTAGTACCCAATTGAATTTTTAAGGAAAATGTAAATTTTAGAGGTTTTTCACTGGTTTTTTTTAGGTTTAGACCGAAAATGATAAGTGCCCCCGGATTGCTCCCCCAAGATTTCACCCACTCTCACATAACTAATAATGGTGGCCCCATTTTTCTCCATGGGTGGGGCACAAACATATTTGGTCTTTTTGTGGTGGGTATTGCTTCCACCTATTGGGGAAGAAATGTGAGAGAGAAAGGTGGGGGTGTGTAGCACGAGTAATGATATGTTCACGCCCAATGTTACCGCGAAATATCCCGTGAGGGGATCCGAAGGACGAGGGGAAGTGGTGCTAGTATTTGGATAGGTATAGGCAAAAGTGAGTCCGCTGATTTGTCCCTGTATTTTCTCTGGTAAACCTAGCATTATTGGTATAGCACAGGCGAGCGTTGATGCAGCAAGAGAAGAACTAGCTTCGTAATTATTTATATAGTACTCCCTCCGTCCATTTTTAAGAGTCTGCTTTGATTTTGTCAAGATATTAAGGAAATCCTATAAAATGTCATGATTATCCCTTGACTAGCCTATCTAATATTATAGGTTTTTACATACTGCTAGATTTCAATGGTAGTTCCAATATTCGAATACTGAATTGCATCTCCCACACCCAATACATTAACCTAAATTATTATTACAGATAAAAAAATAGCATCAAAAGCACAGAACCCCCAACTTTCCGAATGCTCAATGTAATGCTTGATTTCCAGTGTATTCTTCATTTTTTATTAATCAATAGAATTAGAAAGCACACAAAACTTCCAACTTTGTGAATGCCCAAGAATCGTTCAATCCTCTATTTTAATGCTTGTTAATAATTGTTAAGAACTTCAGTATACTTATCTTTATTCCTCGCATCTCCGGCAATAGTATATTGCCTCCAATGGAAGGTAAATACATTTCAGCTTTGGTCTTTTTCTTTTGCAAGCATGATGTTTTAACAAAGTAATTGTTTTACTAATTTCTTCAATAGGCATGCAGTTAACCTCGGCCACAACCATACTTCACCTTATAGTTTCACATGGAGGATTGAGAAAGTTACTCATTGGTTGTTTCACATATTGCTAAGAATTTTGTTGAATTTATGAAATTACCCGATATTTATCACTTTTACACTGTTGTTTGATTTAGGCTAAAAAGATCAACTCAAATACCAAATATTACTATAAGTTTTCAGTTGGACCATTGTGCGGTACGTGTTGCAAGCAACTTGAATAATTTAATGACGGATGAACACTTAAAACCCTGGAGAAATTTCCATTTGATCATTCAGATTCTTGAATTCGCTGTAAACCATAGGGATCTATGGAAAACCGTGATAACAAGGCATTCGAGTGTTTCAAGTCTACAATGGAGATGTTGGTTTGCATCTAGTCAAGAAACTGAAACATCAAAACCACATCGTTCATCAATACAAAAAATGGGTACTAAGAATTTATGTGACAAACACCATCAAGTCGACATACTGTATATTACTTTAGTTGTGATGTGCAGTTTATCTTATTCACATGAACTATTATGTTAGTTTATATTCTTCACCTGAAGATTGATCAGGTGAAATGTGGTGCAAAAGACAGTCTGTTCTGAGTAGTTCTGTTATTATAATTTATATTTTTGAAAATATATTTACATATATATATATATATATTATAAAAAGAAGTGGTGTCTATCTATCCGGATATATCCAACCCTCGATTTCGTCATCCTAAGGCCTATATTGAGAGATGGATGAGGGATATTTTCGTGCATCGGATGCCCCGGGTTTCCTGATTTTGTTAAGCTGCAGTTTATATTATGATTTCCTAATGCTAACACTAAGAACATGGAACGTTTTCTATCATAGCCATGTTTCCGTTAATATAGTGGTGTCCTAATTCTAATACCAAAAAACATGTATTAATAGGGCTTCCCTGCATTAGACTTTTGATTTATTAGAGTCACGTGTTAGGGAATTTTTGGAAGAAGATTGATTTTTGGAATTAGAGTCCTTGCGTCAGCAGATTTACACCAAAGCCACTAATACCTAGATGAAAGATAATAAGAGTTACATTGTTAGTTTCAGTTTCATAGACTGGTCATGGATTAGCTGTTATTTTGCTTCTCTAGATTTCAAGATTTCGTTTCTCTGGTGACGATAACTTAATATTGTACCTTCTTTTAGTTGAATGTGACTTTCTTTCATTGTTTGAATTGCGTTTCTATCTATTTCAAATGAGCATATGTTGGTATAGAGGATGCTGTTTATATAGTTTTTTTATGCTTCAAAAAAAATATATTGTTGTTCTTTTTGTTATTTCAACTAAAACTACGGTAGGGATTCTTTGTAATAATGAAATTCAAAAAACTTGCGATAGTCTCTAAATTTTTTAGCTATAAAATGTATCTGTTAATGGGGTACGAGCATTTAAAAAATGTGCTGCATAAAAATATTTTGGTACATTTTAGTTAAGGATCTTCCAGTGATTTTGAAGAAAATCAAAGAACTGTGATCGGCAGATTTTAAGAGATGTGCTGAGTGGGTAGATTTTGTATGTCTACGAAGGGAACCTTGCTTGGTTGGTGCGTAAGAAGCTAATGGCAACCGCATTAAACAAATATTATCCGAGAATCATCTACAACTTCATGCGTTAAATCACCCAACCTACTAGTGTAGGTGCAGGATTTCCCACACTACACCCCTGTTAAGATCTTGCTATAATCAACTCATAATTGAAGATGAAAAACGACACTTTATTATTTTGTTCTCAGAAATGTATACAGAAATGGAAGAATTCAAGATTACAACTATCCTCTTGAAGTTTATCTCTCCTCAAGACTTTCTTAACTCTCAAAAATACATCATCCTTTTCTAGACACATTGGGTCTATATTTATAGGGTAGTTACATAGTGGATGACAACTAAGTTTTCCTCTTATTTCGGGTTGATTCTGCGATTGTACCGTGATAGTTACAATGTTAAATCTCGCAAGTTTTGTAACCATCTCAAGATAAGCATGCTTCTCTCAAGTTTTATTCACTCGTCATTTATTACGTCGCTCTTTTGATTGCTTTTCTGACACTCACAAAGTGTAGTTGAAGATCTTGCGGTGATGCTCGCTGGGAAGTGTTGTTAATCTCGCAGAGGAGTATTGTAGAGATATTCTGGTCCTATATCTTGCCTCTTCTCATGTCTTCTTCGCAAAGTGGAGAGGATATGAGAATCTTCAATTCTTCAAAGTGCTCGCAGCCTCTCTTCTTTCCATATTTTGTTCTCGACATTGCTCTGTTAATTTAGCTTTAACCGCCTACACGTGTTGTAAATTCATCTTTTTACCGACACGTCTTTACTCAACAGGTTATTCCCTTTTGCATATAAAAGGTGGAGTTAAACTTCAAAACTAGTTTTCTTCTTCTACTTCTCTATTTTCTTCATCTGTTTATTTTATCTTCCGTCTGCAACTTTTCTTCTTCTTCATATTCTCCTGCTACTGTTCTAATGGAATCATCAAGGTATGTTCTTTGATTATAATCTTCATTTGATTTAATTTTTACTCATATTCTTCGATCTTCTCTATTTGATCCTTCATAACTCCCGTATTATGTCTTCTCTTCAGTGGAACTATCCCTAATACCCAATCCTCAGGTCAAAACCCTAATGCTCGCAAAAGACCGACTGAGAAGAAGAAGAGAAGTTCTGCGAATGATAAGGTGGTAAGAAACACATCCTATTTCTTAATAACAATATTGTTGCCTCTGTTTCCTATAAGTTATTATTCGCAGAATGTCGAGAACATCGCTAATCCTCCCAAAAGATCTCGTCAGTTTAAATCTCTTGAGGCTGATTTTTCCATCCCCACATTAGCATCTGCAAGAGTTACTCCCACACCCTCGCAACTGGGTCCTCTTCCTTTTGGCTGCGAGAACATCGCTGCCAACACCTCTACTTCTTTTGATTCATTGACAAATCAAGCTCCTGAAATTACTGTGACTGAAGTTCCTTCTATCCCTTTACTGCCTTCAACTGTTGTTTTTCCCAACACTCCTCCTTCTGATAACACAACCATCGCAAACGACTCAAATCGTCAACTTGTTCTCGTTACCACTTCACCCTCTGCATCTCTTCCTCCATCGAATGGAATCTTAGCTGGAGTTAATATTGCTTTTAAAATTTTATCTAATATTTTAGACGATGCTAGAAAATCTTCTACTGACTCTCTCCAATATGAAGCTTGCGAGACCTTACTTAAATATTTTGGCTCTGATAACACTGCTTCACGAGCATCTTTAGAGAATGAAGTTCAAACTCTGAGAAAAAGCCTTCAAGTCAAAGTTTATGAATGTGATACTCTGAACCATATGCTTCGCAACTCTTCTCTTAACTGCGAGAATCTTCGCAGAAAAAATGACGAGTTGAAAGGTACAATTTTCCTGCCTCTACCCTTTTGTTTTTCTGTTTTGCTTTTATATCCTCTGTACTCAAGTCTCCTTCTTAAATTCTTGATTCATATATTAGTTTCAAATCGGACTCGTTTCATGGAGAGACTTAAATTTGAATCTATTGCTGACGAAGCTCGTGTTGAAAGAGATTCTTGGATGGACTAGTATAATAGATTAGATAATCTCTACACATATTCGATCGATCAAATAGATAATCTTACTAATGAAAATAACCAACTATCGCAAAGTCAAAATTTATTAAGTAACGAGATTACTCGTCTCTCATATTCGTTAACCAAGTCTAACTTGGCGGTAGAATCTTTATCAGATGAAAATAGAACTTTATCCCAAGAGAAACATAGATTTTCAAGCTTGATGGCGATTTCTTCGCAGCAATTGAGTAATCTACAAAGAATATGTGATAATAAAGAGCAATCTCTTCGTTCCCTTAAAGATGAACTCAAGGAAGTAACTGAATCATTTGATGCTGAGAAGGATAAACTTATCAAGGGTAGGTCAACTCTTAGTTTGAAGGCTAGCGAGCTTCAAGATCAATATTCTCAATTGAAGAAGTCTCATTCTTTACTAGCAAAGGAAAACTCGTATTTACGCACCAGAGAAGAAAACATGAAGTCTCGTCTAAAGGGTGTGGTTGGCGATAAATTTGATGACGCTATGAATCAATGGGAAAATTGTTTCTTTACATTAATTCAAAACTTAACCTCGCAGAAAGAAGGTAGTCAATTGACTGCCTCTCTTGTTGTCCTTTCTGTCAAATCTTGTGTTATATTTCTTGCAAAATCTTTGACTGAATGATCTTTTATCACTTTTATTACTCGCAGAATCTGAAAGAAGTATTCATTCTACCATCGCTGATCATACTGGTAAACTGGATAAAGTTCGCAAAGAAAACAAGACTCTTACTTCCAATTATATTGAAGCTCGTGACAAAGAAGAAAGAAGACTTGATTATCTCGAGTACTTTAAAAATATAGAGATTAGGAATCGTGGCAGAGGTTTCCTTCGCAAGGTTCACCTCAGTGCTGAAGTTCTTGTGAACGATATTCTGCTCTCCTATTCTCTCCCTCCTGTATCTGTTCCTCCTTTAAAAGTTGATGATGATGAAACTCCTCTTCCCATGGATAAGGAATTTGAATTCACTGATGAAGAAAATATCACTCAAGAAGATGATGAAGAAGAAAGAAGTCCTCCTAAAGAAGTAACTACAAGCGGTGAGAAGAATACTGATGAAGCTAACAATTCTGGCAAGAATAACGAATCTGGCGAGCAAGAATAATGAATCTGGAGAGACAATCGTCAAAACTTGAATTTCATTTTTTCTTTCTTTTTCTTCTTCTTTCTTGCGAATAATGTATTTTGAAATTTTGAGAATTCAACTTTTGATTTTGTTTACTTTGAATATCTTCAAGGAAGATAATGAAATCTTATTTCTCCACTCCCCTACTTGCCCTTCATTATCTTTCTTGAAATGGTGAATTATTTCCTGTGTCTCCTTTCTGTGAACTGTGAAAATATGAATATTTCTGCGATGTAATGAGTACATTTGCGATATTCCGAAAAATTCTGAAAGAGTGTAGGAGCGGAATATCACAACAGATGATAACTTGCGAAATTATGGAGAGAAAAGATATTTTACGAGCAAAGGAAATCACGAGGAAAGTGTGAGCAGATTACGAAAGCAAAATAGGTTCGCAAAATGAATCTGCGAAGGTTCGCAGGATAATTCTAAAGTCCGAAGTTGAGGGAAAGTTTAGTTGTCAACATTTTGTAAAATCATATAAATAGCCATTTAGGCATGAGAAGAGAGAGAGACACATTTTGAGAGATCTTTTTAGAGAGAGGATAATTTTAGGAGGGGAGAGAAAAATGTTAGGAGAGATTTTATTTTCTTTATCATCTTCTTCCCCAAAAAATTCTAGAGCTCCAAATATTCATTAATGGAGTCTCAATTGTAAAATCATGTAATTACATACAATCACTAGTGAAGCACCGTGGATGTAGATCACATTGATCGAACCACGTAAAAATCTTTGTGTCTCTTTTTATAATTTTAGTACTTTAATTCTTAGTTTCATATCAAATTAATTAGATCTAGGAATCATTTTAATGGATTCTTATGAGGGTGTAGTTGTGAGATAATCCGCAACTACATAATTGGCGCTAGAAACAGGGAGAGAGTAAAGGATTTATCCTTCCTGTAACTTGTTGGATCAACAATTTTCATGAAGATTAATTACTGCTCATATTTTTCTAGATCTACAAAATTTAGGTTCAAAAATGAAAATCTCATGGAAGAAGATACACTTTCAGGGAGTAAACATCATCAACAATTCAAAGATATGAAAAGAATAAGAGAAAAGATTAGTTGTTGCGGTGAATTTCAAGGGGAAAATGGAAGTTATAGTTGAAGATTTACATGTTCAGGAGATGAAGATAAGATACAGAAATTGTGAATTCTGTCACAAACAGGAATTCGTGAAATTGGTTCAGGAGTTAATGAATAACAGAGAGGTCGCAAGTTCGAATTTATCTGCGAGCATAATTTTCTTCTTTTTTACAGAGAACAAAGAATTAGTTCGCAATATTACTTCATTATTTCGCAAAAAGAAGTTAGCACAAGTGGTCAGCTACGAAGAAGAGAAGCTTAACATCGCATGTTCGAATCTCCCCATACACGAATACTTTTTTCGAAGATTTTTGATATACACAGAGCGATTAAAAGAGAATAACTTGTATGAATCTCACAACCTCAACGCAAACAACAGCCAGCATAGATGGTCATGAGCAAAGCTAGGGAACTCAGCATCGCATGTTCGAGTCTCTCTACTCGCAACACTTTTAATATTTTTTCAGGAATGAAGTACAATTGCTAAGAAGAAGATCATAGTAAGTTCGCTGATTGAGGATTTTCTATCACAACTTAACGTTAGAACATATGGTCATGTGTGTAACCAACAAACGCGAAGACGCGGGTTCAAATCTCACCATTCGCACAAAATTTTTGCCTCGCAAATGTTTACCTTGCGAACATTCGCAGCACCAACACTTCAAAAACATTATATCGTAAACGTTTCCTTCGCAAATGTTCATCTTGCGAATATTCGCAGCATGAATACTTCGCAGATATTTGTTTACTTCGTGCAAATGTTTACTTCGCATGGTCTTTGATAATTTCGCAAGAGTACTTCGCAAGAAAAAATAGGTGATTATTTCGCAGAGAGAGGGTTAGAACAGTTGGTATGTCACGAGAAAATCCAAGAAGCAGGTCAAGGGTTCAAGTCTCACTTCTCACACTTGTTTTTGCGACTCACATGAAAGCTAAGTACCTCTTTCCTTAAACATTTTACTTACAAAAAATAAAAGATTTTTGATTTGATTTACAAAGCGCGATACAATCGTAGAATTACAAAGATTTCACAATTACAAAAGAAATTACAAAGATATCAAGATTTCACAATTACAAAAGAAACCGAGAAAAACATCTCGAACAAATCAATTTATATATTCCTCTTGAAAAATTTACTTTGCTT
The DNA here is from genome assembly GCA_023529315.1 of Papaver bracteatum. Taxonomy (NCBI): domain Eukaryota; kingdom Viridiplantae; phylum Streptophyta; class Magnoliopsida; order Ranunculales; family Papaveraceae; genus Papaver; species Papaver bracteatum. The sequence goes on along the minus strand of JAJJWX010003827.1, from coordinate 132,934 downwards.
CAAATGATATGATATTCGACATGGAGAGTAGTAGATGGCAAACCTTTATGGCGTACACTTGCGAAGCAACATTCGTAAGAGGCAAAGAACCTCAGTGTGTCGTATAAGGGGGTACCTATTAGGATCATTTCCATGGAAAAATATTTGTCAAATGAGATGAAATAAATCATACAAAGGAAATCAAAACAAAGAAAAACGATTTGAACTTGCAATTAAATGAATATTTTTGATAAAAGAAATGTTGAATACTAATTTAAATTTTTATTTGCATTACAGTATAGCATGAGGCAAAGAACATGGAGTGAGAGTTTCGCATGATGGGTTCGCAATACTTCTTACATTTAGAGGATTAAGTACTTCTTAAGGATACTTCGCATACTTCATACTTCTTATATATTTCGAGGATTGAGTACTTCTTATACTTCTTCAAGGATACTTCATACTTCTTATACTTCTTCAAGGATACTTCATACTTCTTATACTACTTCAAGGATTGATATTTTTTACTTCGCAACATTCAAGAACTTCACGAAAGAATATAGGCAAGTACGTACTTTTCAAGTCAAGTATTCTATCGCTCGTTCTTTCATCAACAAGATCAAAGGCTACTACTCCAACAACCACAACAAATGATTTTTTCCTGAAGATCGCTCTTCAAGCAATATTCAAGAAAAAAGAGGCAAAATGTAGGAGCGGAATATCACAACAGATGATAACTTGCAAAATTATGGAGAGAAAAGATATTTTACGAGCAAAGGAAATCACGAGGAAAGTGTGAGCAGATTACGAAAGCAAAAGATGTTCGCAAAATGAATCTGCGAAGGTTCGCAGGATAATTCTAAAGTCCAAAGTTGAGGGAAAGTTTAGTTGTCAACATTTTGTAAAATCATATAAATAGCCATTTAGGCATGAGAAGAGAGAGAGACACATTTTGAGAGATCTTTTTAGAGAGAGGATAATTTTAGGAGGGGAGAGAAAAAATTTAGGAGAGATTTTATTTTCTTTATCATCTTCTTCCCCAAAAAATTCTAGAGCTCCAAATATTCATTAATGGAGTCTCAATTGTAAAATCATGTAATTACATACAATCACTAGTGAAGCACCGTGGATGTAGATCACATTGATCGAACCACGTAAAAATCTTTGTGTCTCTTTTTATAATTTTAGTACTTTAATTCTTAGTTTCATATCAAATTAATTAGATCTAGGAATCATTTTAATGGATTCTTATGAGGGTGTAGTTGTGAGATAATCCGCAACTACAAAGAGTTTACGATGTTACAAATCTGCCTTCTTATATATTCTCCTACGATGAACAAATATTTCCTGCATCTTAAAATAGAATAGTTAATTTTTTAAGACTATTATGTTGGTCTTATTTTGCTTTCCTAGTTAAAGGTCTTATTTTTCCAAAAAAGTTTTTCTTTCTGCGACAAAATCGCAGGACGTCTTTACATTTGCATGTATTGACCCATTGATCTTGTCTTATCAATATTTGTTCAACATCTCTGCGACAATATGATAAGTGTAAACTCTCTTGCAAGAATTTAACCTTATGACATTGCTGTCTTGCGATGAAATCGCAGGACGTCTTTACACTTTCATGTAAAAACCCATTGATCACATCTTAACTTTTCTCTTTTGGCTTGTTGCCTTTGTATATCTTTCGTCACGCGAAAATATGACAGGCCTAAATGTTCTTGCGATCATAAAGCCCCATGAAATTGCCGTCTTTAGACACTTATCAGCTCCCTAATGGAGGGTGCCTCCCTTATCCTCCCCCTGGTTTCCCATTCAAGGAGGGCACATCGGCCATACAAGACTAGCTCCTCCCATCCAGATTTTCCAACAACCAGTTGTTTTTCGCAGCCTCTTGTCCTTTATGCCTATATGGCTTATAGTTACACGACTGCACCCTAAGTGGGGTTTTCTTCGGGCCGAGTGCATCATAGCCAAGACTTGCCAAGGATGGCCAGGGTAGTTTCGTACGCCCCGGGCACCCTTGAATCAACCGTGTACCTCGGCGCCTTGGTCATACTTTGCACTCCTTAGAATAGGTCCTTAGTCATCCAACCAGGGTATAACCTTATATAATTGGAAATCCAATATCCCTCTCCTGGATAGGTTTTCTTTAACCCCAACATCTGCATAACTCAGGTTCCAGCAGCGGTATAACCTTATCACTAGTCATGTCAAGAGATACCCCCTTATATGACACACTATTAGGTCTTACATTTGCCTCTTGCGAAATTTTATTCGCGAACTAGGGTGCACGCCATAAAGGTTCGTCCCATTCTATTAATCTCTGCGAAATTTTTATTCGTCTTTCTCGCGATGATACTCGCAGTTCTTGCTTTGCTTTGTTATTAGGAGAACCTCGCAATCATAATCATATTTTTTTTTACAACGTACCTATATCTCTTATCTTGCAGAAGTTGTCATTGATAATATTTTTTCAGAAATAGTCTATTCCATGGTTTGTCAAGTCTTTGACCAACATCTCTCCCTTCAGGGTCCATTAGTTTGTATGCCCCAGTTCCAATTATCTCTTTAATGATGTATGGTCCATCCCATTTTCTCGCCAACTTTCCACCATTCTCTCACTGATAACTTGGTGTTTCTCGCAGCACTAAATCGCCAGGTTGAAATTCACGTTTCTTAACACGTTTGTTGTACTCGCGAGCTAATCTTCGCTGGTAATTTTCCATATGTTGCAAAGTTTTTTCTCTTTTTTCTTCTAATTCATCCAATTTATTTAAAATCATTCCAGCACTTAGATTTCTTTCCCAAGCCTCTCTTTTTGTTGTAGGAATATCTACTTCTATTGGTAACACAACTTCAACTCCATATGTCAAACAAAAAGGTGACATTCCAGTAGCTTCTCGTCTAGTTGTATTGTAGGCCCATATTGCATTATGCACCTGTTCACACCATGCTCTGTGGTATCCCTCTAGTTTCTTTTTTAAGATATCTGCGATTGTCTTATTAGTTGCTTCAGCTTGACCATTTGCTTGTGGATATAGAGGAGTAGATTTTCTACACTTTATCTTAAATTCATTGAGTAGCAATTCTATATTCTACCATTCAAATTGCTTTCCATTATCAGACACCAGCTGTGATGGAATCCCAAATCTGCAAATTATATTCTCAAATATGAATGTAAAATATCTTTATCGTGAATATGTTGTACTGCCTTTACTTATCCCCATTTTGTGAAATAATCTGTTGCGACAATCAGATATCTTCTTTGTCCAGAACCAGGTACAAATGGTCCCACAATATCTAACCCCCATTTCCCAAAAGGCCATACACTTGTTGAAGATGATAATGGTGCTCTTGGTGCATGTATCTTCTTTCCATATCGCTGGCAATCTTCACAACGCCTTGAGAGTTGTTTTTCATCTTCATGCATATATGGCCAGTAATAGCCTTGCATTTTTGTTCTATATGCCAAAGATCTTCCTCCACTATGATTACCAGTGTCACCACTATGCAACATCTTCAATACTTTTTGCCCTTCTTCCCTCGTCAAACATCTTAGCGATGGTCCACTAAAAGATCTGTGATATAATACTCTATCTCTTAATTCATAATTGGTTGCTCTAATTTTTAATTTATGTGCCTCCAGTCGATTTCTTGGGATTTATCCTCTTGCCAAGTATGCATGAAGATCTGCTCGCCAATCTGTAATGTTGTTCTTTAATTCTTCGTCGCCAATTTCTACCATCATCACATCTTCCTCTTCTTCTTCCTTGTTTATCGCTGGTAATAAGAGTATTTGAATTTTTATACACCTCGCGGCTGGATTTGTCATCATACTGGATATGAAAGAAAAAGCATCTGCGAGCCTATTATCTTTCCTCGATATGTGTCTCCATTTTATTTTTGGAATTCTCGCAGATAATTCTTCGACTAATCTTTTATACTTTCTTAAAGATGGTTCATTTGTTGTGTATTATCCTTTTATTTAGTGAATAACCAACTGTGAATCGCTGGTAATTCTAGCATTTTCCAATTTCATTTCTACTACAAACTTTAAAGCATGAATCACGGCCTCATATTATGTTTCATTATTAGTGGATGCAAATTCCAATCTAAATGAAAAAGCTGTTTTCTCTCCCTATGGTGAAATAAAAACAACTCCAATCCCATTTCCTTCCCCATTTGATGATCTATCCACCAATATCTCCCATCTGTCGGGTTCTGTTAATAGCTCTTTTGGATCTCCATGTTCATCTTCTACATCCATCATCTCTTCCACAGCTTCATCATCTTCTAAGGGAAATTCATCTAAGAAGTCTGCGATAACTTGTGACTTTGGCGAGGATAAAACTTCATATTGGATATCAAAGTGTCCTACTTGTGCATTCCATCTCTCAACTCTGCCTGATCTTTTTGAATTTTTCATTACTGACTCAATTGGCACTTTTGTTAACACTTTGACCTTATGTGCTTGAAAGTAGATGCGAAGCTTAAAAGTTGCATGCACCAATGCTAGAATTAGTTTCTCAATCTTTGAATAATTTCTCTCTGCAGAATTGAACGTTTTGCTAATGTAATAAATTGGTTTTTCTACCCTTGCATCTAGTCGCAGCAATACATCACTTAGCGCATATGTGGTTGTTGCGAGATAAATCAATAGTTCCTCTCCCGGTTCAGATTTCTATAAGATAATTATGTTCATCAAATGTTCTTTTATTCCTTTAAAAGCCTTTTCACATTCATCTGTCCACTTGAATTTTGTTCCCTTCTTGAGTATATCGAAAAAATGTTTGCACTTGTCTGAAGATCGCGAAATGAATCTTCCTAGCGAGGCTAAGAGTCCATTCAATTTTTGCACATCTTTTACCGTCGCAGGCATTGGCATATCGCGAATTGCTTGTACTTTTTCCGGATCAACTTGTATTCCTTCTTTTGATACAATATACTCCAGAAATTTTCCTGAAGTTACTCCAAAAGTACACTTATCGGGATTCACTTTAATATTAAATTGCCGCATTTGATCGAAAATATCTTTCAGATCTTGCACATGATTCTCAGCTTCTTTGCTTTTGATCAGCATATCATCTACATACACTTCTAATGTTTTATGAATCTATTTTGCAAACACCTTCTCCACCATTCTTTGGTATGTTGCACCAGCATTTCATAAGCCAAAGGGCATCTTTGTATAACAATATAATCCTCTTGGAGCAAAAAATGCGGTATGTTCTTGATCTTCTTCAGCGAGAGGGATTTGATTATATCCTTTATATCCATCCAACGATGATATTCTCGCATTTCCATTTCTTTGATTCAACCATCTGTGGGATATCTGGTAATGGAAAACTATCTTTAAGACAAGCCTTGTTTAAATCAGTGAAATCTATACAAATTCTTATCCCCTTGTTCTTCTTTGGGACCACTACCATATTTGCAATCCACTCTGGATATTTTGCTTGCCTTATAATTCCTGCGTCGAGCATCTTCTGTAATTCTTCTTCTATTTGAGAATGATATGTTGTTGCGATTTTCCTTATTCTTTGCTTAAATGGTCTTATATTTTTGTTGATTTCTAATTTATGACATGGTATTGATGGATCTATCCCTGGAATCTCATTCATGCTCCACGCGAAGATATCTTTATACTCTCGCAAGAGATTTATAGTTCTTTCTTCCTCACCTGCCTCCATTCTAGTTCCAATTTTCAGCATTTTAGGCTCTTCTTCACTCCCAATATTTACTTCCTTTGTTGGTTCTGCTGCAGTATAACTGGCTTCAGGTTCTCCCATTGGTGTTGATGTTTTTATAGCTCTCGCGAGTTCATCTCCTTCTCGCGAGATTTCGCTGGGTATTCTTTTTCCTTGTTTTGCTCTTATCATGTAAACTTTAAATTCTTCTTCCTTCTTTGTTTCTCTTGCCAATTTTCCGCGAGCCTTTCGCAGCTTTGGACGTTCTTCACAATTTCTTACTTCAATTTGGTAACACAATTTCGCAAAATCTGTGTCTCCTCTAATTTCTCCAATTCCACTGGGCATAGGAAATTTGATGCATTAATGCAACGTTGACGCTACAGCCTTGATTGCGTGTATCCATGGTCTTCCTAATATCATGTTATACGGTGATTCCACGTCTACCACACATAATGTTACTTGTGTTTCAATCTTCCCTAGTGGAATTCGTACCATTATCTCGCCTTTAGGTTTTGTTAAAGATTTTCCAAAGCCATGAACATGATAAGTTGAATAGGACATTTCTTCATCCTTATATCCCATTTTCTTGAAAGTATGATAAAATATTATATCTACAGAACTTCCTGCATCCACCAAAGTTCTATTCATAGCCCATTCTTCTACAGATTTTATTGATTCCTCCTTTCTCATTGGTATAGCGGATACTGTGATTACCAATGGAGAGGTATGACTTAGATTTTATTCTGGTATTTCTGCTGCTGTAAATGTGATCTCCTGCTTTTCCCAATCTTTCAATGGTGATATTTTTTCCACCGACATAATTTTCCTTCCTTTAAAATCCCGTTTGTTTATCTTCCCCTTAATATTTTCATGAAATCTATCAATCATTGTTCTTGTTACCATACCACACTCCAATTTTCTACAATCCTCTTTGATTCTAATCATCCCTCCTTCAAATATCTCACTGATTTGTTTTATGATTTTCTTAATCTTGAACAATTCTTATCTTCTTCTTCACCTTTTTCTATGATTTTGCTAATTCAGTCCCTGTTTCTAGCGCCAAAATGTAGTTGCAGGATTTCCCACACTACACCCCTGTTAAGATCTTGCTATAATCAACTCATAATTGAAGATGAAAAACGACACTTTATTATTTTGTTCCCAGAAATGTATACAGAAATGGAAGAATTCAAGATTACAACTATCCTCTTGAAGTTTCTTTCTCCTCAAGACTTTCTTAACTCTCAAAAATACATCATCCTTTTCTGGACACATTGGGTCTATATTTATAGGGTAGTTACTTAGTGGATAACATCTAAGTTTTCTTCTTATTTTGGGTTGATTCTGCGATTGTACCGTGATAGTTACAATGTTAAATCTCGCAAGTTTTGTAACCATCGCAGGATAAGCATGCTTATCTCAAGTTTTCTTCACTCGTCATTTATTACGTCGCTCTTTTGATTGCTTTTGTGACACTCGCAAAGTGTAGTTGAAGATATTGCGGTGATGCTCGCTGGGAAGTGTTGTTAATCTCGCAGAGAAGTATTGTAGCGATATTCTGGTCCTACAACTAGATCCGCAACACCATATTTTAAGGCTGACTACCACCCCTCCAGATTTATGCTGGTCATATTGAAAGAAAATTAAAACACCATATATTCAGGAATGAGTCAGAAAAGAAGTTCCCATACAAGTGTAAGCTTTAGAAGAGGAGGAGTACGATGCCCAACCCCCAAGGAAGAGAATGACATAAGTAGCACGGTCTATCAATCAGATCAATTCTGACTTTTTAGGTTTCAGGTATGGGATTGTCAAATTCTTATGATCTCCTAAGGTTCATCCTCTTCTTTCTTCTGATCGAATTCTACAGAAATTCCACTTGGGTGTTAAGGTAAAGAATCATATCCGCATAAGAAAACCACACCTCCAAGAAAATTTACAACAAATGAATGCTTCATGTGGAAAAAAATATGGTAAGTTTTTCCCAGAGATTAGCTTCAGCACCTTAAGACTATAGATATTAAAAGACTCCTTTCATGACCTATAATCCTTTAAGAACCAACACTACAATTTTAAGAAGTTCATACAAATCCATATCCCATTCTCCCCTTCTTGATCGTAATGGATCATCAAATTTGGGTTTTAGAGAAACCTATATTGTTAAGCTGCAGTTTATATTATGATTTCCTAATGCTAACACTAAGAACATGGAACGTTTCCTCTCATAGCTATGTTTCCGTTAATATAGTGGTGTCCTAATTCTAATACCAAAAATATGTATTAATAGGGTTTCCCTACGTTAGACTTTTTATTAGAGTCACGTGTTAGGGAATTTTTGGAAGAAGATTGATTTATATATATGGGTTGTACGGATATTTTTGTCATCCTACCCAGCCTAATAAGTAATGACATTAGTGAACGATCGAACTATAAAGACATAGTGGCTAACTAATGAACTTGGCAAAGTAAAGACATATTGGAAAAACTTATCTTTGATAACAATATTTTGTTATCTACTATTTATTCATTAGTATATCTGATCGTTCCCTTGGGTTCTCCACTAATGACTAGCTACCATCGATTTCGTTATCCTGCGGTCTGGATCGAGAGTTGGGATATTTTCGGTCGTCGGATTCCTGGTTTCCTGATTTGACTATGCTTCCGTAAATATTTGTGTTTCCTAATTCTAACCATTAGAAGATGTATATTTATAGGAAAAAAATGATGCTTGGTATACGAGGTAAATCTTGGAATACGATGAATTTATCAAAAAGAATCTCTCTTCTTTAGCATCCTGTATTTAGAGTTTTTGTAGCGAAGTACTGTTTTTGAGTTACAAATCAGAACACGTAAACTCATATTATGTCTTTTGTACATGCATGGGGTTGTACATGCATGGGGTTTTATACATATGTCCCCACTAGGAGATTAATTTTCATCCAGTTGCTTCTCTTTGTGTAATTTTCAGATAAATTGAAAGTTGGGCGTGGGGTATTTTCGTGCGTTAGGTTTCCTGATTTGTCACAGTCCCGTTAGCAATTTGGTTTAACGCCTACCTGATTCTTAATATAACTCTGTTTCCTAAATCTGATATCAAAGAATATTGTAATTTAATTTTCCTTAATGGCATATATAAAAAGAATTTAAAGGGGCTTGGTCCGGATAATTTGACAAGATCAACAAATATTAGGACATGCTTAAGAGGCTCCGGCCTAATTTCACAAGACCAACAAAACACTAGGACATGCTTAAGAGGCCATGGCCGGGGCTATAAGCCCCGGATAATATGACACGACTAACAAAACACTATGATATGTTTAAGAGGCCATGGCCGGGGCTGTAAGCCCCTGCTAATTTGACAGGACCAATAAAACACTAGGACATGTTTAAGAGGCCATGGCCGGGACTGTAAGCCCCGGCTAATTTGACACCTCCAACAAAAACACTAGGGTCGCAGGCCCCAACTAACTTATCACCTCGATGATTGACAATTCTAATCTACTTAAATTTTGTGGGAAAATACTGATTAGCCGACCAAACGAAGAAAAAAAATCCATAAAGGTTGAGCCCTGACCGTAGGCCAGGGTGATACCTAGTATTATATATATTATAAAAAGAAATCCTTTTTGTGTATGTGGACAATTACAACCATCGATTTCGCTATCCGGAGGCTCGGATCGCTTGGTTATATATTTTATATAAAAGTATATGGACGTCCATCGGATCGTTGGGTTTCCTGATACGGTTAGGCTTCATAAGATATCTTCGCGGTTCTATATCAAGAATAAATTCTGCAAAAAGGAAAGAAAATGATTTTTCCTTATTTATGGGTTTCGTATATTAATAAAGTTTGTTATTATTCCAACTCAGTTTTTGTTCATCACTCCTTCTTTAAAAGGCTAAGTCATATGAGCTCCCACGTTGCATGGTGAGCATGACACCACCTCAAATTAAATTAGATAAAAGCTTTCAACTACACCAATTCTGGAGAAGACAAGTGTCGTAACATTATTGGTCGAAGATTTTTTTTTTAAAGCACCCCCTTGGTAGAGAACGTTATTGGTCCAAGCCCCCTGATTTTAACGGCCAAATACTAAAATCGTTAGTAGAAACGAGGGTGTACAAGACTTGTGTTGATTTACATCTAATTAAAATATTACACCGTGTTTACACCAAATACTTAACTGGATGTTAAGTAACACTGTCAAGCAGGGACGTTACGTCAAATCTTATTAATAGGGAAAGAAAGATTTTAGAATATTCGAATTTCCATAAAAGAAGGATTTTATACTGAAAATATTACCATGTTTTAATTTTTATACCAAAAAATGTTAAACTAAAAAGATAACATAAATAAACGTAAAAATTATTTTACCAATTTCCGTATTTTTATACTAAAATCATTATCTAAAAATCTTTTGAACAATCTTATTAATTTCCATATATTGGTTTTTATGCCAAGTTTTTTTTTTCTTTTTTAATCTTGACCGTGTATATACGGTTTGAAAAAAATCATGAACTAAATTTTCCTAAATTATAGATGCTCTATTTTCTTTACCATACAAGACAAATAAACTTCGTAACACCTCTGATGGTTTTCTTGATGATTTTTGGGTCCGCCCGGTGCGTAGCACGGGCACAAATCTAGTGGAGTATAATGCGGTTAGGTTTTTTTTCGAATTAATCGCGCTGAATTATAAAAAGGTAAACATATGGAAACCCTATAATCAATGTTCTAAGGAAAGGTAGTGTCTGTGATGGATAAAGGACGGCTTGGATTATCTCTAGGTTGGATGGCTTAGATTATGCCCCGACCTAGTTAAAACTAATTATACACTAACCGGTCCGGAAGCTAAATGAAACTAACCGGTCCAGAAGCTAACTTTGGCTCTGCGGTAAAACCAGAAAGGAAACTTTAAAAACCAGAAAAATATACGGATACTCGGTTCAAAAGTGAAAAAGTATACGGTACTCAATACTGTGTGATTTCCTTTCCCTACAAGGCTGAACAGATCTGTTCAGGCAAGTAGGGATAGAGGTGAGCATCCCTACTCATGTAAGGATATGGGAGACCATAGTACTTGAGTATTTTGGATTTTGAGGGATGGACAGGGATATCCCTCTCCATTGTGCTAGCTCTAAGGGAAAATGAAAAAAATTTGATCTCGGTCTGCCGGGACTTTTTTTTCTGATAAATACGGAGTAGTAAATTAGTAGGGTCCAGTGATTCCCGAAAATGCTTTTATATCTTCGAGTGATTCCAGTCGTTTCGGTACCGATGCCAAGCATTTTCGGTACTAGAGAGCAGAGTTTAGTTGTTACGTCTCATTTCATTTACGTGGAAGGGACTAGAGGTAGACCAAAGATTGTAGTCCAAATGTAGGGATTGATGTGGCAGATACGTGGCTATATGAGAGAGAAATAATTCCAATAATTTTGTTACCGATTAGAGAAGATTTTTTTGCATCTTCTTTCTTATCTAGGAAGAGATAAAAAATGCGAATGAAAAAATAAATAAATCCGTAACCAACTGCAAAGTATTTTTTTTTTCTTTTGCTTTTCGGTCAAAGTAACAACTTACTCTAACAGAACCAGAATGCTTCTGTTAATAGTCAATGGTAGAGATCCCGACTGTAATAGTCAATGGTGATTTCTTCCATTTTTACGGCACCAGAAAAGATCCTGGGGATCTGTTTCTTTAAGATCCCGACCTCATCTTTCTCTCCAACTACTAATAACTTTTCCAAGATAAGTTAGATGAAAACTTTAATTAGTCGAGTAAGTAGGGACCAATTAATCGGCCCGAGAGGAAAACGCCAAGTCGCTTCCAGTTCTAATACAGTATTTTTTTTTTGATAAAAAAACATGCCACGTCTTTAATCCACGTCCTTCCCTACATTTGGACTGGAATTTTGGTCCACGGTAAGTGATTTCGCTCATTTACTCTACTCATTATAGGACTAGACAAGGCGAGAATGAGACATGATGAGACGTCTGCTTTTCCATCCAGTCTGCTTTTCCAAGCATGTTCGTTCTCTCTCTGCCCTCAAACCCCAGGCTTACTGGTCCATGTGAAAAGATGTTTTCTTTCCCATATTTTATACTCTTGATTGTTGAGTCTCGACCTGTGATACCCTACTTAATAGTAATAGAAGTCTTCCGGATTAGATTTGAAAAGCCAAGGTGACAACAAAATGTTTCACTCACTTGCGAGAGAGAAGTTCAATTTTGTAGTCGAACTCTTCACCCAACTCGAAATAGAGTTGAAAAACACCTGTAATCGCAGCAATACATAAGCAAGTACTACTAGTCTACGTTTAGAGATTTCGTTTAGAGAGATGATAGACATACCGAAGTTTTACACTTCGTTGTGTCCCACAGAGGATCGAATAGCCAGTATTTTAGCGCGGTTAGCATCAAAAATGGGAAGGTCAGAAGTGGACCCCCTTCCCTCTTACATCCCTCTCTCACGGTGTATTTGCGGTACTTATTTTTCGGTTTGTTAATCATTTTTGTTTTGTTCAACAATTAAAAAATGAGGAATGATACACCCACCGAAACTTTGCACCGCAAAGTGTACTTCGGTGGGATCCAATGGTTCCGCATCGACTCTTAACATTTGGATATGGAGTGGGGCAGAAATGGGCCCCACCCTATCACTCACATCCTACTTCACGGTACAGGTCGCGGTGCAAAGTTTCGGTATGTTAATCATTTATGTTAAAAAATCAGAAGCTGCTTCTAGGAAGTAGAGCACATTCATAGGGTACTAACGAAACTCGAAAAAAAGATGGGGAAAACCAAACGTCTTTTCTGATGATTACAGGGGGGAGACTACGACCACGAAATCTAACAAGTTTTGGAAGGAAGGGTCTTGCCTTGTCATCTAAAGAGTAGAGAATACAGAATAGACAAGAGACCCTAGTGGGGCCAAATCCTTGACGTGTGATGATGGATTTCTAACCCACATTGATTTGACCTGGTTCTACTGTCATCTAGAGACTAGAGAATACTATAGAGTCTATAGGTCTACAAGTTTATTATTTTTATTTTATTTTTAGGATCTTATGTTGGATACTAGAAATCTACAATTCGGTTTTGGAACTTATGTTGGATACCAGAATATAACCGTGCCGCTACCTCATGGCTAGTACCTAGTTAGCAATTTAGGATATGACATATGTATGGAACGACAAACTTACGAGTATTATACAGATTCGTAAAAATCAAATTCGGTCAAAAATCCGGTCAGCGGTTCGTGATTCGGAAGTAATACGAAATTGGATACGTATGTGTATAATTCGTTTTACTAGTCTGAGTCCGGTATGGTTAATACGGCACGCATTAATCAATAAAATACTATGGTTTACCTGTGTAGGGCATGCTTTATGATCTAAAATGCAATATATATTTTGTATACCCAACCATGACACCAACAAACGTCTAGCGCAGTGGTTGAGTAATGCTTTGGTCTTTTTCTTTACGACGAACTTGAGACAATTGGATTGGGATACGGACGGAGCCAAGGTTTGACTAACCCTGGCTCGAGCCCCCCCTAAAATCAGCAAAATCATTAAAATACCCTTATGTTTATCCTATATTTTCAATTTATCCCACCTAATACTTTGTATTTAGTCTATTATAGTCCATATATTACTGTAAAATCTTTTTTAGCCCCCCGCAATTTTAATCGCTGGCTCCGCCACTCATTTTTGTGTGGACCTGTGGTTATGGCTTCCATTTTATACTACTCCCTCCGTGTTTTTTTTTAAAAGGTTTGTTTCCTGCGATATTAGTTTCATAGGTGTTTTAAAATGATTTTCAATGTTACAAAGTTCACGAAAATATATGGTATAGTTTGAGAGATACTAAATGATTTCTAAATTTTACAAGTTATTATCCATAAGGTTATAGTTGTAAAAAATACTTAAAAACACTCATTTCATTCTTTGCCTTAATACGTGCAAACTTCAACTAGGTCATCTAATAGTGGGACGGAGGGAGTATAAATTAATAATTACTAATGAGAAAATTTAAAAGTTTTTTATATATATTAAAATGAAATTATAACATATATTTAGTTGTTATTAGGTTAATTAGGGTTTATAGAAACATTATATGTTTTTTATTATAGTTATTGATCGACCAAAAATTTAAATGGTTTAAATACGGTTATGATCAACAATTTCCAATGGTTTAAATCCATTACAGTTTGGTTTTTATTCACAAAAATGATGCCGAACGTGTGAGATAGTGTGATAATAAAAGTGTGAGGGGATCCCTCCTCAAATTTATGATCAAACAAAATACTTATGGATAATTATTTGAGAAAAGGAAGTAATTTTTTTGATTATTACAACATCTTTTATACATATTGATTAATTAACATCTTTTAGATTATGGATGCGTAATATCTCGTTAATATAGACACCTTGCTACAGCCCTAGTTAGCAATTCGGGGTACGGGAGACGCATGGTACGGGATACGTACGGGTATTATACGGATTTGTGAAAGTCAAATTCGTTCAAAAATCTGGTCAACGGTTCGTGATACGGCAGTAATACGGAACGGCATACATACATGTATAATTCGTTTTAGAGATATGAGTTTGGTACACAAAATTTGGCATGTATATTAATTGAAAGAAAAGTTTAAGTATGGTGGAGAAGATGTGATATGTGTCTACAAATTACTTCATATACAGAATAAATGTAAAAGTCAGCTCAAAAGAATCATTAGCTCAGTGGAAGAGAGCCACCAAGAGGAGTAATACGTCAGTGACTCAGTCTTTCACGGGAGCATTGTTGGCCGATTTAGTTCGTCGACTCCTCGTTTGAGACGTAAAAATCGCGCATAGTTTAGGAAGGTAATGAAATCGCTCGTATTGGAGTCGGAATTGCAATTGTTCTGGTGAGTTGTTCGTGTACGACCAGTTCAGAATAATTCACGAATCATTTTCCGAATTGCTAACTAGGGGCCTAAAGCTAGTCCAACAGGGGCTAGTCCAAAATTTGGACAATAGATGTCACAATCTTAATGGTGAAGAGGGGAATGATTCTAGCATTGGGATTGGTAGACATGGATTGTCCCATGTGTAGAATTGATTTCAAAGTATTACAATACTGATTCAAATATGAAGTAACACAGAGTTGTTTTGGGTGTCGATACGACAAGATTTTAGTAGTAACTGAAGAAGTCTTACAATACTGATTAAATACAGTGCTTTAATAATTTTGCACATGAAACATGCAACGTTTACCTAGAATACACACTCCGAAATGTATTTTTTGTATATTTAGCACTAGATTTTTTATGGTGAAATGTACTTTTTACACTTCCTGTGTAGATGCAATATGGTTTTTTGCAGTTCAGAATGAAATTGAAATATGTTTTTTTGCAGTTCAGAATGAAATTCGCATGTGCAACACCCCGTTAGCAAAATATTTCTGATGATAGCACTTTAAATAACAAGCCTAAAAGTTATCTAAAATATGACATGGGTTGTGATATTGATGGGTGGACATGACTTTTATGTCGAGATGAAAGTTCTAAAAAATTATTTGCACAAGAAACTAAAAGGGAAGTTGAATTTCTTGAAAGATATGGAAAGTTGATATTGCAAAAATTGCATAATTTAGTTGATCATGCATAAAGAATTTTTCAAACTTAAACCTGATCAAGTCTTACGTTCATTCAGTACAATGTCACAGAAGATATTCTTCACTGATAAGGTGCACAAAATATTCGTCACAGAAGATATTCTTCATCGCTTTCAGTATGAGCCTTTGTTATCTCTCTTCCATTGTCACCATTTCTTTGCTCTTTTGGCCTTTAGATTCATCCAATCTTTATTTAGTACCTACAAACACAAAATTAATTAGTACAAGTATTTATTCTTGAAAAACAGAGAAAAAACAGAATTTGGGATAATATATGATTTTAACGCGCAAATGAAAGAGATCTTAACAGAGAGAGATATTATGAAAGAATTGCATAATTTAGTTAACAAAAGCCAATGATATCAAAAAAATAAAATAGAGAGAGATTATGAAAGATATCTTAACAGAAAAAAGAAAAAATTAATGATAATTTAGTATGTTTCCAGTTCCCCTTGGTGTATCTATTTTCAAAACAACAAAACCTATTATTTAACTACTCCAACACACATAACCAGAGGTAAAGTTTAAGCAAATACAGAGAGGGAAATTTCACCTTTGGTTTACCGTT
The DNA here is from genome assembly GCA_023529315.1 of Papaver bracteatum. Classification (NCBI taxonomy): domain Eukaryota; kingdom Viridiplantae; phylum Streptophyta; class Magnoliopsida; order Ranunculales; family Papaveraceae; genus Papaver; species Papaver bracteatum. Next base: position 117,034 of record JAJJWX010003827.1, on the reverse strand, counting down.
GGTGCACAAAGTCGCACTCCAAAATCCCTATAAAAAAGTCCAGATACTAGGAATTTGTTAAGAACATATAACGCAGTACCAAAAAAAATAAAGTTAAGAACAAAAAATACTAAAGAACTATACGTTTAGAGTTAGACAATAACAAACAAGAGATTAAATTGAGTAGCTTAAGAAAAGGAAAAGTGAACTTTGAAGGTGTGAATTGCTTTCCTTTTTCCAATTTGAATTTCATAGGAAGACCCACCTTTCATAAGGATCAAGTGAACCAAATCAAACCCTTTACCCCCTTGTTCCCCTTGAGTACAAGGGAAAAAAACGGTTCGATATGGTTAGACTTGACCCTGAAAAAAGGTTCCTTCCATTGTTAAAAATCTTCAACCACATGGAATCCCCCAAACTGTTATCTATAGTTGAAGGACGATTTACGGCGTACCATGCTTGGGTGATTGCTAAATCTTCCTCGGGGTCAAACGATGCCAGTTGTTGTATGTGAGAGTAGGTTTTATACTAAGAGTTTTCTAGGGTTTAGGATTTCATAAGAGTCTCAAGAACACAAGAATTTTGGCTCAAGTATTAGTTTTGTTTCATAAGGAGAAGCGTAGTTTAGCTTCAATCAAGAGAACATTCAGCAAACAGTTGTCTCACCTCAACTTTGATCGACTAATGTTGCCTGGTATACAAAATATATTTGTAAGAATGAATAAAAATAAAGACGCACAACAGTAGGAAAAGAAAAGAAGAATATGCTTGATTGAAGAAACAAGATAAAAAATAACTAGATATTCAACAAGTAAAATTCTAGGATAAAAATTAAGCTAACCTCAAAATGCCATTTCTTTCCTCTACAACAGACACCACTAATAAACTGAAAGCTAATTCCTTCGTCCAGGTTATATAGGTCAAGAATCAGTTTCTTGTTGTCCGTCCAGGTTATATATGCATGGTTCACTTGCTGATGAGGTGCACAAAATATTCTTCACATAAGATATTCTTCACTTGCGGATGAGGTGCAAAAGATAATCTTCACTTGTTGATAAGGTGCACAAAATATTCTTCATTGCTTTCCAGCGGGAGCCTTTGTTATCTCTCTTTCATTGTCACCATTTCTTTGCTCTTTTGGCCACTCGATTCATCCATTCTTTATTTAGTACCTTTTTTTAGAAAATTAATTAGTACAAGTATTTATTCTTAAGATACAAAGAAAATACAGAATTTGGGATAATATATGATTTTAACGCGCAAAGGATTACCCGTACACACGTTAAGGTTTACTAAACCAATAATTGTTTGCATTAGAAACAAGATTTGTTTGTTTTATTGCATTGAAAACAGTAATTTTTTGCATTGGGAGCAAGATTTATTTATTTTTAGTGCAAGAAAAACCAGTTTCTAGTAGAATAAGACAAAAAAATACAATTTCCAAAGATATAAAATAATTCTTAATTAAACCTTAACATGTATACGAGGTTTACAAGTTAACAAAAGCCAATGAAATGTTATAAAAAAAATAAAATAGAGAGATATTATGAAAGAGATCTTAACAGGAAAAAAGAAAGATAAATGGTGAAATTTATGTAATAGGGATCGATGAATTAATGATCATTTAGTTTGTTTCATGTTCCCCTTGTGTGTCTATTTTCAAAGCAACAAAACTATTATTTAACGGAGACTCTATATGAACCGTGGAAAAACCACCGCAAAATGTACTGGGTGAGATAGAAAAAAGGGGCCCCTATAAATCTCTGGGTGGTGGGTCCCAGAGGTTTGTTCCACTCGGTGAATATCACGGTGTAAAACCGCGGTGAGTGTAGAATTGCCCATTATTTAACTATTGCAATAAACATAACCAGAGGTAAAGTATAAGCAAATACAGAAAGGGAACATTTACCTTTGGTTTACCGTTGGTGCACAGAGTCGCACTCCAAAATCGCTATAAAAAATTCCAGATACCAAGAACAAATAACGCAGTACCAAAAATAAAAATAAAAAAATAGTTAAGAATAAGAAACACTAAAGAACTATATGTTTAGAGTTAGACAATGACAAACAAGAGTTTAAATCGAGTAACTTAAGAAAAGGAAAAGTGAACTTTGAAATTTGAAGGTGTGACCTTTCATCAGGATCAAGTGACCATATCAAACCGCTTTTTCCCCTTGAGTACAAGGGGAGAAAACGGTTCGACAAGGTCAGACTAGACCATGATGAAAGGTTCCTCCCCTTGTTCAAAATCTTCAACCACATGGAATCCCCCGAACTGTTATCTATAGTTGAAGGACGAGTTACGGCGTACCATGCTTGGGTGATTGCTAAATCTTCCTCGGAGTCAAACGATGCCATTTGTTGTATATGGGAGTAGGTTCTATACTAAGAGTTTTCTAGGGTTTAGGCTTTCATAAGAGTCTCAAGAACACACGGATTTTGGTTCAAGTATTAGTTTTGTTTCATAAGGAGAAGCATAGTTTAACTTCAATCAAGAGAACATTCAGAAAACAAATGTCTCACCTCAACTTTGATCGACTAATGTTTCCTAGTATACAAAATATATTTGCAAGAATGAATAAAAATAAAGACACGCAGCTGTAGGAAAAGAAAAGAAGAATATGCTTGATTGAAGAAACAAGATTAAAAAATAACTAGATATTCAGCAAGTAAAATTCTAGGATAAAAATTAAGCTAACCCCTAAATGCCATTTCTTTCCTCTACAGCAGACACCATTAATAAACTGAAATCTACTTCCTCCATCCAAGTTATATAGGTCAAGAATCAGTTTTTTGTTGTCCGTCGATATGCATGGTTCAAGTTCCTAGATCATCAAAAAGAAAAGAGTAAAACAAGAAAGAAGGTGATAAAACCGTACAAGTTCCAACCTTACCTATTCCCTATGGTTTGACTTACTTTTGATGATATCTATTCTAATATATAAAGGGAAGACCCCTTACTATTCATGTGAACAGTGAATGAAGCTGCAAAAATTAATATTCCGAAATTGCCCCCATTTTTTGTATTGTATTTGTTTCTTACAGAAAAATTATTTGAGGACATCATGGTAATTTAAGAAAAAATAAAGAAAATATCATAGCACTAGAGAGAATAAGAGAATAGTGTGCCATCCTTCAAAAAAAAAAAAAAAAAAGAATAGTGTGCGTGAGTCACATGGGGGGAAAATGGAAGACACCTCGATCACTGTTCGGTGTTTTAAGGCTGCGAATTTTGAATTTCCAAAACTGCCCCTTTTCCATGCCCACATAAATTTTGTATGAAAATAAAGTGAGGGTATACCAGTAATTTTTTCCATTTTAAACTTAAACATACCCACAAATAGTGATAGACTCCACTCCAAATTGCACGTGCGTACGCACGTGGGGAACAATCTTGTCCATAAAACATTAATAGGGGCCAAGAACAATGGTCAAGCCGTTTCCTTGTTCATTTGACTTCCCAAAATTTCCAGGTCCCCCAAAATAGGATGACGCTACGTTGAAAACGGTTTCTACCGGGGTTAATCCCGTGTGAAGATCAAAAGGAAGTCCTTTAATGACTCAAGCATCGGGATGGGGGTGAGGAAAATAGGACCCACCCTTATCTCACACGGTATCCTCACCCTGGAAAAACTGTACATAGTGCATTATTCCCCAAAATATCACCTCTTGGGGAAACTGTACGTCCATGTTATATAGGCATGGTTCAAGTTCCTAGATCACTCTTTCTAATTACAGAAAGTCTTGATGTACCGCATAAAAAACAATGTATAAACTGCACGCTCACATGATTTTTTTAATGGGTCCCATAGTATTCAGTCGGGACCCACCATTACCCTATAAGGGTTCAACATGTGTACTTTGGGGGTTAGTTTGGGAAAACCACCGTTTTTGTGTGGTTTTTTGAATGGTACGTGTAGAAGAGTTGTTCTAATTATGATAGTCTTGTTACACAAAATAATTTAATATTTCGTTTTCATCAGAAAGAAAAGAGTAAAACAAGAAAGAAGGTTATGCTTCAAAAAAAAGAAAAAAAAGAAAGAAGGTTATAAAACCGTACAAGTTCAAACCTCACCTATTCCCTATGGCTATGGTTTAACTTACTTTTGAATTTTGATGATATCCATAAAACATTAAATAGGGGCCAAGAACAATGGGAAAGCCTTTTCCTTGTTCATTTGAGTTCCCAAAATTTCCAAGTCTCCCAAAATATCACCTCTTGGGGAGAGATTATTCATTTATCGATCATTCATTTATCCCCTTTAACCAATCTTTTTTATGGCAGTGACTAAATACAACTCTCACTTGGGTTAAATACAATCCAAATTTTGATTTATTATACTTTAAAAACAACTAAATACAACCCAAGTCAAGTCAAATCCGAATGATAATCCAAGAGTAATTAACCTAAAGTTATAGTAGAGATACAAAAGAAAAAAATTTATGTGGAGTAATTGTGGTCCCACATAATTTTAATACATAATTTTTTTCTTTTTTATCTCTACTACATTCTATAAAATTATAAATGACCAAAATTGTCCTTAAATCTAAAGACTTGAAGGCCTAAACAAATAAAACTCCCACGTTGAACGGTGAGGAAACCCTCGCTTCCTATTGGTCGAAATAAGCATTTTATGAGTTTTGTGAAACGATCGTTTTGGTGAGGAAACTTGGCAACGTACGATTGGTTTAAATTTAAAAAGAATAGGAAAAAGATTTAAAAAAAGGAAACCAAATTCAATTGGAATTAATGACATGACAATATTTAGGTGAGGACACTTGGAAACGTATGATTAGTTTGAATTTAAAAAGAATAGAAAAAACTTAAGAAAAAAGGAAACCAAATTCAATTTGGAATTCATAACATGGCAATATTTATGTGAGGACACTTGGAAATATTTATGATTGGTTTAAAAATTACAAACTTATAAGGAAAACCTAACTTACCATGTTTGGAATTTTATGGAAGTCCAAATTCAATTTGGAAATCGAGTAACTACTATATTAGGATTCTTTTTTCCAAATTAATATATAAAGGGGAAGAAAATTACATATTTTCTCCGAAAATATAAATGGAAAAAATAAATAAAACATGCACATATTCATCACCTATTTAATGAATTTTCACCATCACACCAAATAAAAAATACATCCCCACGGACGGGGCGAAGACCCGCGCATACCGAATAAAAAATGCATCGCAACGGGTGGGGTGAAGCCCAACACACACCAAATCAAAAATGCATTGCCACGGGGCAGGTCGAAGCCCTGCACACTCCAAGTTAAAAGGAAAAAATAACCACATATTTAATGTATTTGCCCCGCCACACCAATTCAATATAATACATCTCCACGGGGCGGGGTGAAGCCCCGTGCTCACCAAATCTAAAACGCATTTCCACGGGGCGAGCGAAACCCCGCGCACACCAAATCAAAAATGCATTGCCATGGGGCGGATCGAAACCCCGTGCACACCAAGTGAAAAGGAATAAATAAATAAAATCTGCACATGTTTTCCACCTATTTAATGTATTTGTCTCGCTACACCAAATAAAAAATACATCACCACTGGGCGGGGCAAAGCCCCTCGCACACCAAATAATAAACGCATCGTCACAGGGAGGGGTGAATCTCCGCACACACCAAATAAAAAATCCATTGTCACGGGGCAGAGCGAAGCCCCGCGCACACCAAATTAAAAGAAAAAATATTCTCGATGCGTAGCACGGACACAAATCTAGTATTTGATAATAACCGAGAAAAATAAACCCCCTTTCACAAACGCGTGAAGGAAAGAAAAACGAAGAATATGAGCAAAGGTCGACATCCTAAAATTCGTTCTTGATTTGGAATTTACAATTCTCCTCGATATCTTAAAATTATTGGAAATTAGAGTTTAATGGTTTCTAAAAGAGCCGATCAAAGCTCGGGAATATTGTGCATAGATCTAGTGTATCTATTTATCTAGAAATAGACACTCCCCCAGCACAAAAGGTTTCAAAGGTATGATGTGGTGTTTACAAACCGTAATCGCACGTTAATATCTCCTTCGTCGCACTTGTATTATATCTTTTACACTTTAAAATCTGGTGCAAAAATAATTAATCACGTTAATTGTGGTGCAAACTACAATTTGCACTTTATTTACTTAATTCACCTATGATATTCAGTCCTGTAAGATCAAAATATCGCCACAATAATACTCCTGCGGGATTTACAACAACACACTGCGAGTGTCGCATAATGTTTTGAAAGAATGACGTAACGGATGACGATAACTGAAACATGAGAAGAGCGTGATGACGCTGCGAAGATTACAAATGCCTGTGAGGATTAACACTATAACTACTGCGAGAGTATCGCGAGTTAGATCCGAAAATAAAGGACAGCTTAGCTATCATCCACTATGTAACTACCCTATATAAAGAGAACTAATAGGTTCAGAGAGGGGGATCAATTTTGGAGAAGGAAGAAAGTTTTGAGGAGATAGAAAGTACTTATGAGCGGTTGTATTCTTGATTTCTTCTATTTCTTGTAATATTTCTAAGAATTAATCAATAAAAGTGTTGTTCTTAATCTTCAAACATGTGTTGATTACTATGAATTCTTGTGAGGGGGTGTAGTGTAGGAATTCCTGCAACTATATAATGGCGCTAGAAACAGGGACTGTCTCTGAGCAAAGATTGAAATTGTGATTTGTAAGAATTTGAAGAAATTGGAGAAGATTTTTACGTGATTTACATCAATACAAGATTTTTACGTGATTTACATCAATACATCAAATTTGAAGGAATGGCTAGAAGAAGAAATACATTAGAACAACCAACAACCGTAAGGAGGAGTAAAAGACTTGCTGGTGAAGAGATAAATGAAATAGGAGAATCTTCAAGATTAAGAATTAGGAGCAGCAGAACAAGGAATAATGGAGAAAATCAAGTTCAACAACCGAATCAGCAAACACCGATACAAGATAGAAATGTGGATTATGACAGGGTGAGCGTGCATACTTGCCGATCAGATTCAGTAGAAGAAGCAGAAAATCAACAATTAAGAAATGGAAGACGAGAGGTAAGAGATCAAGAAGATGTTGGAGGATTAATTCATGGAGATGATGAAAATAAAGCAGAAGAGGCTTTAAGACAAATAATACAATAGAAAAGGAGGTCAGAGGCGGAAGAACGCGCGAATGTAACAAGACAAAATCACGAGTTAAGAATGGAGAATTTGAGATTACAAAATAGGAGATCAAGAAGTATTGCAAGATCAAGTTCAAGATCATTTAGAGAAGAAGCAAGGCGAAATTCCCCTGTGAGAAACGCTGGTGAAAATATTCGAGAGGAAATGCAAAATCCAAATGAAGAGCAGCATTATGGAGAAGAAGAGATGATTAATGATCGATACATTCCGCGTGGTGAAACTGTGGATGATAGACGTGATAATAGAAATCAAGAGGGTGGAAATAACCAAGATGGTGAAGAAAATCGAGAAGAAGGTAGGAGAATATTACATGAGCGAGAAATTCAAAGAAACCGAAGAATAATTGAGGATGAAATTAAGAGACATTATGTTGAACAAGCACGTTTAGCTTGCGAGAGAGAAACATTGAGAGAAGAAGTGGAGGAACAAGAGTTTCAAGAAGCAATACATCAGAACAATCATGACAATCGAGAAAGGAGACGCGCAAGAAATTACAACAATGATAATATCAATGAGGAATATGATAAAATACAAGGAAGAATAGAAAGAATGCGAAGAGAAACGATGAGAAATGAAGAAAATCGCAGAAGAGAAAATAAAAGGCATAATCATTTGCAAATTCATGAAGGAGGTGAAGAAGAAAATCGCGGAAGAAGGCAGAATGAAGATGCTGAAGAAGAAGCACAAAATCTCGCAAGGCAAGAAAGACATGAGCGCAGAAGAAGGGAAGCTGTACTGAAAAGACCAATGGAGAAAAATTCAGCTGGGAATGAACAGATCTTGAGAGAGTTAGCAGAAATGAGGGGAATGTTAAATAACAGAAGAGAGGGAGGCAGAAGGAAACTTGATGAGACCATTGAAGAAGCTGCGAAAACTCCATTCACCCAAGAAGTACAATTAGGAGGAATACCCCCAAAATGCAATTTGCCAACGTTAACCAGTATCTTTGATGGAACTACTTGTGATATTCAACATGTCAAAGCTTATGTTAAGTGCATGCTACAATGGAAAAACCATGATGTTGTGTTGTGCAAATATTTTGCATCCAGCTTAACAGGCGAGGCGCTAAAATGGTTCGAAGGTTTACCTAAGAACACTATAACTTCTTTCGATCATTTGCAGACTACATTTTTGGGAGCATATATAAGTAACAATTCTTCGCGACCTGGCATTGAAGATGTATTTGGGTTAAAACAGAGGGTTGGTGAGAGTTTGAAACATCTAACCATAAGATGGAATGCAATGTGTAGTGAGATGGAAGGAAGAGTGGATGAGAGATACCTCATTTTATCTTTCATTAATGCTATGTTCACAACCAATCTGCTGTATATAAAAATTTTCAGAATCAAAAATACAATCACCATGACGGAGCTGCGAGAGTTACAAGAAGAATACATTGCATTGGAGGAGAAACAAAACGAGATGGATTCATATCCCATTGCGAACACCAGTTCAGGTGCAACAAACGCAAGTCTACTTCCCAGATTAATAAATACAGTAGCGAGCACTTCGCAGGTGAAGCAAGAAAAGAGTATGAATAATGATCAACAGAAATTAGTAGCTATGGGAAGCAAAGATCAAGAAGAGTTCGAAAGGGAAAGAAAATTCTTTAGTCAAAGTGGAAATAATAAGGTTCAAAGGATTGATCAGCCGCAAGAGGCTTATGGTGGTCAAAGACAAAATTATTATGGAGGGAAAGGAAGTCAGAAGATAATATGGGAATAAATTAAGATGCCACCTTTAAATGCTAGCATAGAGAAAATTTGAGAGGCTATAATTTTGATGGAAGACATACCCGTACCATGGAATATGAGAAAAGAGCCACACCCAAATAATCGAAGTCAATAATTTTGCCTTTATCATCATTTTCATGGTCAATCAATAAGTGAATGCAGGAATGTAAAAAGAATCATCTTGAGGATGATAGATCAGGGAAAATTAAACCATTTTCTAATAGGACATCCGTAGTCTCATCAATTACCGCCACCACCAGAAATTCGTAGAGTGAATAAAACAAAGGGAGGAGAAACGTTTGTGATAGAAGTTGGGGCAAAAGCGAAGAATCTATTATGTAACTCCATCATACATTCTTACAAAACTATAAAAGATTTTCACGACAATGTTCTAAGCAGAGTTTTCGCGAGAGATGTTGATGGGAGAGAAATAATAAATATTGCGAAAGCTTCGCCATTAGAAGAGTGGCAAAAGCAGACAATTTCTTTCACTGCACAAGAAGTACCTGAACCTGGCGAGATGCATGACAACCCATTAGTGGTAAGATTAGAAATAAATCCAAAATAAAGGGAAGATGAAGAGGAAGATGAGGATGAAGATTCTTGGGCTATTAACAAGGTTTTAATTGACACGGGAAGCTCGGTGGATATTTTATTTCAACATACTTACAAAACCATGGGAGGAAGAGATGAGGATCTAATACCATCAACTTATAAGATCTATGGTTTCAGTGGTACTGCCAATAAGCCCAAAGGGGAGGTTACAATGAGAATTCCATTAAATGGGATATCTTCTAAAATTATGTTATGTCTTGTCGATGTTGAATCCCCTTATAATGCCTTGATTGGCCGACCTTGGCTGTATGGGATTTTAGGTGTAGCGTCAACTTTCCACCAGTGCATTAAGTTTCCTCATCCCAGCGGTGTTGGAGTTATAAAGGGAGATTGGACTAAGGGAAAAAAGTTCTATGAAATTGATATGGAATCTTGCGAAGAAAGAGCTGCAAAGAACAAAGATTGGAAATATAACATCAAACAAAAACAAAGAAGTGAAAAGATGATGGTTGATACAATAGAACGGCGAGAAGAACGAATGCTGCAAAGTCAACATATGCTGAAACTAATAGATGGCGAGCGTCTCGTAGATGGGGAAAATGTAGCAAAGCGAAACAAAAAAGCAGAAGCAGAAAATAGTAAGTAGAAAAGGTAAAATTTCTAAATCGTAAAACATAAGAGATGTATGTATAATTTGTTGATAAAAATGTTACAAAAAGAATGTTTTGATTCAATAAAAAAAGATGAAATTGAAGAATTGTACAAGAGATGAAATGCAAAAAGAAAAGATCAAAGAAACGCGAAAATTTCGCAGAGACGCGAATAAAATTTCGCAGAGACATATTAGAATGGGATGAACCTTTATGGCGTACACCCTAGTTCGCGGATAAAATTTCGCAAGAGGCAACTGTAAGACCTAAAGTGCGTCATATAAGGGGGTATCTCTTTGCATGGCTCAGGGAAAAGGTTATACCGCTGTTGAAACCCGAGTCATGGAGATTTGGGGCCCATGAAAGCCTATCCGGGAGAGATACCTTGGATTTCCAACTATATATATATATATTAATAGTTGGACGACCGAGGGTCTCTTCTAAGGAATGAAAAGTATAATCAAGGTTCCGAGGTACACGGTTGAGCCAAGGGTACCCGGGACGGACGAACCTACCCTGGCCATCTTTGGTAAGTCTTGTCTACAATGCACTTGGCCTGAAGAAAACCCCACCTAGGGTGCAGTCTTGTAACTATAAGCCATATAGGCATAAAGGACAAGAGGCTGCGAAAACAACTGGTTATTGGTAAATCTAGATGGGAGGAGCTAGTATTGTATGGCCGATGTTCCCTCCTTGAAGGGGAAACCATGGGGAAGATAAGGGCGGGACCCTCCATTAGGGAGCTGATAAGTATCTTAAGACGCAAATGTCATGAGGCTTTATTTTCGCAAGAAGATTTAGGCTTGTAATATTTGTGCAACAATTATATAGAGGCAAAAATCCATGAGAAAAATATAAGATGAGATCAATGGGTTTTTACATGAAAGTGTAAAGACGTCCCGCGATTTCATCGCAAGACGACAATGTCATGGGGCTTTGTCTTCGCAATAAAACTTAGGCATGTCATATTGTCGCAAGAGAAATTGATAACGTGCAGATAAGGCAAGATCATTGGGTCTCTACATGCGAGTGTAAGGACGTCGTGCGATTTTGTCGCCAAAAAAAAAACGTGGAAAAATAAGACCATTAACTAGGAAGGCAAAATAAGACCACAAGAGATCAAGAAGTGGCTGCGATATTATAGCCAAAATTTACAAACAGATCTAACTCAGAAAATAATTTGCTTAATCTTTCATGACTGCAGATGAATAACAGAGGCAAGTATGGGAATGAACATAATGATAAAGTTGTTATTCATCTTTATATGACAGATTTACGCAGATAGTTAAAAATTAATAATCATATTAATTAACCATATTGCAAAAAGAATTGTTTTCTAATGTATGCAGATAGAAACAAAAGAAATCTATACACCAAAGGACATTAGAAACTGGAGAAATTCGCAGCAATATATTACAAGGAGAAAGGGATAAATGTACAAATATTACAAAAAGATTAAAAAGGAAGACAAAATTATTTACATCCATCATTGTCTTCGCCATATTTTTCTTCTTCTTGAATTTCATCTTCATCTTCTTCAGCTTCGCTATCGGAGATGACAAGGTCATGAATATTCTTTGGATTTTCATTCGCGAGATAAGGATAAGTAGAATGGGGAATTTTATGATCAACGCATACCATCTTAATAGAATCATTGCAGACACCAACAAGAACATTGTTGAAATTCGCCAGAGAAATCTGAAGTTGCTTCTTGAATTTGGAACATTTCTCATTGTGAGAAGACAGAAGTCTTGCGAGATTTCTTTTTTCTTCTTCCAATTCTTTAAATCTTTGGTGAAAGTTTTCTTCGGATACTGCGAACAAATGACAACATATTAATAAAATAGTGGAGATACAGCTACAAAATGGATTAGTGGAAAAACAAGAATAACAACCTTCTCTTTGCAAGATCATATCCTTAATTAGGGCAGAATGATCAGCTTGAAGACTAACATCTACACCTAAATTGATTCTGGCATTATCAAGAATTTTCGCAGACAAGCAAATTCGTCATCATTTCTAATAAGAAGGTAGGAGCGAATTTGAACCTCCCTCTCAAGAAGATCTCTATTTTCACAGGTAAGTCTATCTCTTTCAACTTGAATATTGAGAAGAGTTTTATGGAAATCTGCTAAAGCTTGAGCACCATTTTTAGCAATAAGATCTTTCTCGTCAATAAGATCACTATAATTGCTTCTTAATCTATTAGTTTCCTCTTTTGAGTCAATATAAAGGCGCTTAAACTTATTGGTTAAACCCAAGTTGAATCTATGTTCAATTTTTAAGAGAAGAAATTTGGATCTAAGTTCATCTGTACAAAGAGATCTAATTTGATCATCTAAAAGGCTACTTAAATAATTATTAAGGCGATCAAGAAGGGTATCATCATCTACAGATTCATGAAAAGAGCGGAGGAATGTAGCCTCATCAGTGAGACCATAAACATCTGCAAAAATGGTTTCTTGAATAAGCTAAAATAGGATAAAAGAATTTAGAGAAAAAGGGAAGAATTCATACCATAGAGTTGCTGGTTAGCTTTGTCAAGATCATATATCTTTTGCTTGTCACTCAAAGTGTTGATTTCTAGTTGTTTACTTTTCTTGCGAAGTTCAGCGATTTCAGCTTCTAGTTCTCCATCCTTCTTGCGAAAATTATCAGATTCATATTCTAATTTTTCATTCTTCTCGCGAAGAATATTGTTCTTCTTTTCAAAAATTGTACGTCTCCTCTCCAGTTCCGAGGCAACATCAAAAGAAGCTCTTCCATCCTGCGAAGGAAAGAAAAAATTATCAAGACAAATATAAATTAAAATATGGTGAAGAAATGAGAATACACAAATGTGATGAAGAAATGAGAACATACCAGAGCGCTAAGTGAATGTAAGAAACTTGGAAATATAGATCTTGAAACCTCGCGAAGAGATTCATTATTCTCCAAGAGAGGGGCATCACAGATAGTTGCCATAGATTTGCAAGCTTCAGTAAGAGGAGTATCGCCAATCCCTAGCATGGTATCATAAAATATGCTGGATAGCTAAGACATAGAAGACTCAGGATGGGAGGATTCCTTCGCATAAGTAATATCAACATCATCATCATCGCCATCATCATCATTGTTATCATCGCTGGAACTGTCGCTAGATTGAAAAGTTGAAGGAGATGAGGATTGGACTTTTCTTTTCTTTGAAAGAGGAGCACCAGATTTCTCCTTGTGAAGAGCATCAGATTTCTCCTCGAGAGAAGCCCTCTGCCTTTCTCCTTAGTTTTTGCAGGCTTAGCAGGTTCAATTTCTTCAATAACCTTCAAACATAGATAAAGATAAGAAATAGAGTCAACAATATATTGTTAAGAATCATAAAGGAATATTTCTTACTTCATCTGTGAGTGATCTAAGAGCTAATAGAGTACTGTGTTTCCCTAACTTATTGTAGCTAGCTTTCAGCCTTTTGATCTGGTAAAATTGGAGCAATCAGCGAGAGTAAATATGAAAGTATGAGAAAAATAATATAGATAAGCAAGAAATTCAAGAACATACCTCTGTATTTCTTTCAGGCCAATTAAACACCCATGGTTGATACTCTGCGAGGCTCGCAGGTAAAGCGTGAGAACCAAAGGTATATGGACCTTCTAGAAATAATGGGAAAAATACACCATTTGTCATCACTAAAGTGGCGCAGACCTTGATTATTACCCGGATGCCAGTCAATATCCAACATGAGAACTCTATCTTCATCAATGTCATCTTTCTTTTGTAAGCGAACACCCCAACAAGTGCTATCCTTCCTCATGGGGTTAACTTCATAATTTGCGAAAAAAATTTCTACAGTATACTTCGCAGGAATAATTGGGATTGCAGAAAATTAAGGATTCTTCGCTTCAAGTGGATAAAGAGATTTCTTACCAGCGCCGCGAGTAGCATACTCAAGCATCAAACGAATGCAATCTCCACTCAACTGATATATAGCTCGCGATAACTTCGCATGAAAAAGTATTTCATAGAATAAAGGAAGTTCAGGGTCGTAGAGAGGAATGGGAAGGCCAGCTTAAAGTTGACCTAATGAGACTATGATCTTCTCGCTATTACACAAAATATCAGAAAATAATTTAATAGAGAGCTCAGCTCGAGGGTTTTGATCAGGAATGGTGGATAAAGTAAAGCCTCTATTTTGAAGCTTCTTTTACATCTTTTCAAAGGAAATTAGATTTTTACGACCTGCTGAAGGCATCCTTAGTATGGGAATGAAGGAAATAATAATAAGATCAAAAGGATGAGCGAAAAGTTACAATAGTAGCAGATGCGGAACTTGCGGAAGAAAAGGGAAATTGCAGAGAAAAGGAATGAGAAAGTAAAAAAAAAAGAGGAATGAAGAGGGTATATATAGAAGGTAAGAATTCTCGAGAAGATAAATGCATTTAATGCGAAGAAAAGACGTGAACGGTTGAAGCGCATCAGTTGAGAAGGATGTGTTAGAAATTGAGTGGAAGAAAAGATACGTGTAATAAATTTGACGAAGAATGCAGAAACGTGTCAGAACAAAAGATAAACAGCTGCGGCATTTTAAAAAGTTTTAATTCTCATGATCTTTTCCCCTTTGTAGAAAAGGCATGAGAAGAGGCAAGATGTAGGATCAAAATATCGCCACAATAATACTCCTGCGAGATCTACAACAACACACTGCGAGTGTCGCATAATGATTGAAAGAATGACGTAACGGATGACGATAACTAAAATAGGAGAAGAGCGTGATGACGCTGCGATGATTACAAATGCCTGTGAGGATTAACACTATAACTACTGCAAGAGTATCGCGAGTTAGATCCGAAAATAAAGGACAGCTTAGCTGTCATCCACTGTGTAACTACCCTATATAAAGAGAACTAATAGGTTCCGAGAGGGGGATCAATTTTGGAGAATGGAGAAAGTTTTGAGGAGAGAGAAGGTCCTTATGAGCGGTTGTATTCTTGATTTCTTCCATTACTTGTTACATTTCTAAGAATTAATCAATAAAAGTGTTGTTCTTAATCTTCAAACATGTGTTGATTACTATGAATTCTTGTGAGGGGTGTAGTGTAGGAATTCCTGCAACTACAAGTCCTCTATCAAATACAAAATTATCTTTGCATGTAAACGTTTCTGTATAGACAAATGCTATCCCGCACGCCATTACATATATAATGGTTAAATGGAATTTACTGTAACATACCAGATAAATAGACGACTGTAGCATTAAAATATGCATTTTTTAATTACGAAAGATGGTTGGAGAAAGAAGTTTATGATTTATAAAAGAAAAAAGCGAATGTAAACGGATATGACAAAGACAATTCTATGTATTAAACAAGATCTTGGGCTAAAAATAATTTGTGTTTCAAAAACAAAGTTTATTTAATCATAAATAAAAGTGGGCTAATTACTAATTTTCAAAAATGAAGATTGGTAACTACAAAGTTTTACAATTTTCCTATAGGCCCCGGATTTTGACACCAAAATTTGACACTAGTTGTAGGTTAAATTCGCGGCATAACTTATAACCATTTTTATTATAAAACTTGCAAATATACGTCACTTGTTGGGATCACGAATTTTCAAATAATGCTGCTCATTAAGAAAAATGATGCACTGGAGTCGCAACTTAACCGCACCTCATTATCTCAACTGTCGCACATCATCTTGTAACTATGTGGACTTTCCTCAAGAACCATCCCTGGAAGAGACACATCTTGATTGGTACATGCATTTTAGAGTAACGTAAACCACTTATGTGAATGGATGTTTTAAAAGAAAATAATAATACTCCTCGTTGGATAATTGTATTCAAAATAAACAGTTGTATCTTTGTTAGTCTTCGATTAACTAAAAACATCCAAAGAGGAAAACATCGAGTCCCATTTATACTGAAATATATGCTGAATATTGATCATCTTAGGACATATGATGACATTATACCGCTACAACATTTACGTTGAGAAATCCCTGAAACATTCTGATTTTAATTGCTGAATGGTTATATTCTGGCATGAGTTGCTGGACGGTTATAATTAAATCACACAATACAATGCTTACATTTTGAATAGGCGTATGTAGGCCAACTAAAAACCGCCCCATTTTGAATAGGCGTATGTACAAAATAAAACCTCCCCATTTTGAATAGGCGTGTAAAAGACGTAATATCAGTGCGGCGAAGGGGATACCAAAGTGCGATTGTGGGTTGTAAACACTACATCATCCCATTTGACTGTATACCGATATAACATGAGTTGAAATCTTTTGTGCTGAAGTCCTCAATGCTTACATTTAGGCACCATCAATTAGACATAACTAAGTAGAGAAACTGAAACACAAGCAATATTCTAGATTGATTAATTTCTACTATAGGAGTGACGAAGGGGATACCAAAGTGTGATTGTGGGTTGTAAACAGTACATCATCCAATTTGACCATATTCCGATATTAGATATAATTACATGAGTGTAAAGTTGATTCCGATATAAGATATAATAAATTTTCAATGTTTAACGGTTACCTAACCTAGAATTCCATATATTTTTAGGGTTTGGGATACTTGTATTTATCATAGTTTGTGGATACCCTAATTGTGATACAAACTTGATAGCTCATGTGAAAATCCATATTATCAGCTAGTTTCATGTGAAAATTTATATTATCACCTGTTGACAAGGTGAATGATCAAATTTTCACCTTTTTTTGTCTCACGTAAAAACTAGAACTATCAACTAGTTCTTGTATGAAAAATCAAATTATCGTCCTATTCTAAGTTAATACCATTCAACGATGCGGCAATTATGATTTTATTCTCCGAAATGGAATTGAGACTCGTTAAATAAGTTGTGATATTAGGATTTTATTATGGAAAAAACTTTAAAAAGAGAATGAACAGAACATGGTTTGAGTCCATTATTGTGCACACTCCTTTAAAGGGTATGAACGTAACAAGACAATACCATTGGTTGATTTAAGAACGATAATCCCGCGAAATAAACAACACTTCTGCGAGAATACCGCGAACTCTTCAACAACGCTTCGCGAATGTCACAGAATAGATTAAAGAATGACGTAATAGCTGACGATTGAAGAAAACGAGAAGAGCATGATTGATCTGCAATGGTTACAATATGTGCGAGATTTCATATTATAACTGTTGCGATAAGATCGCAAATCAAATCCGAAATTAAAGGACAGCTTAGTTGTCATCCATTTTGTAGCTACCCTATATATAGAGACCCAGTATGTCCAGAGAGATGATGATGTATTTTGGAGAGTTGAGAAAGTCTTGAGGAGAGAGAAACTTTGAGAGAATAGTTGTATTCTTGATTGCTTCCACTTTTGTAAATATTTCTGAGAATTAAATGATAAAGAGTCGTTTTTAATCTTTAAGTATGAAATGAATATTATGAAATCTTAACAAGGGTGTAGTGTAGGATTTCCTGCAACTACATTTTGGCGCCCGAAACAGGGATGAATTGATGATTATTTGAAGAAAAAGATAAAAATTGACATTGTGATTGGAAGGAATTTGGAACAATTAGTGAAAGATATAATGCAATAATGGCTAGAATAAGAAGAAACACATCAGAACCACCAACAACCGTAAGGAGGAGTAAAGGACTTGCAGGTGGAGGAACAAATGAAATGGGAGAATCTTCAATAATAAAAACAAAAAATATAGAACAAGGAATAATGAAGAAAATCAGGTTCAACAGTCAAATCAGCAAACACCAATACAAGATAGAGCTGTGGATTATGATAAAGTTAGCGTGCATACTTGGCAATCAGATTCAGTGGAAGAAGAAGAAAATCGAGAGTTAAGAAATGAAAGAAGAGAAGAAAGAGATCGAGGAGTGGTTGAAGGATTAATTCATGGAGAAGATGAAAATCAAACAACAGATGATTTAAGACAAATAATACAGGAGGAAAGGAGATTAGAAGCATAAGAGCATGCGAATTTAACAAGGTAAAATCATGAGTTAAGAATGGAGAATTTAATATTGCAAAGAAGGAGATCAAGAAGTACTGCTAGATCAAGTTCAAGGTCATTTAGAGAAGAACCAAGGCGAAATTCCCCTATGAGAAATGTTGAAGAAAATATTCGAGAAAGAATGCAAAATCCAAATGAAGAACAACATAATAGAGAAGAAGAGATAATTGATGATTGCCATATTCTACGCGATGAAGCTGTGAATGGTAGAAAAAATCAAGAGGGTAGAAATAATCAAAATGGTGAAGAAAACCGAGAAGAAGGTAAAAGAATATTACATGGGCGAGAAGTACAAATAAATCAAAGAATTATTGAGGACGAAATTGAGAGACATTATGCAGAACAAGCACGTCTGGCTTGCGAGAGGGAAAGATTAAGAGCAGAAGTGGAAGAACAAGAATTTCAGGAAGCGATTCGGCAGAATAATCATGATAATCGAGAAAGGAGACGCACACAAAATCGCCATAACAATAATATGAATGAGGAGTATGATAGAATACAAAGGAGAATAGAAAGACAACGAAGAGAAATGATAAGAAATGAAGAAATTCGCAGAGAAGATAATAGACAGCATAATCAACTGCGATTTTAAGAAAGAGATGAAGGAGGAGATCGCAGAAGAAGGCAAAATGAAGATGAAGAAGAAGATACACAAAATCTCGCAAGACAAGAAAGACATGAACGCAGAAGAAGAGAGGATGCACTAAAAAGACGAATAGAGAAAAATTCAGTTGAAAACGAACAAATATTGAGAGAGTTAGAAGAAATGCGGGGAATGATAAATAACAGAAGGGAAGGAGGTATAAGGCAACTTGATGAAGCCATTAAGGAAGCTGCGAGAACTCCATTCACTCAAGAAGTACAGTTAAGAGGAATACCCCCTAAATGCAATTTAACAGCATTAACCAGTATCTTTGATGGGACTACCTGTGTTGTTCAACATGTCAAAGCTTATGTTAGGTGTATGCTACAGTGGGAAAACCATGATTCTATATTATGCAAATATTTTGCGTCCAGTTAAACTGGCGAGGCGCTAAAATGGTTCGAGGGATTGCCCAAAAATACTATAACTTCTTTTGACCATTTGCAAGATACATTTCTGGGAGCATATATAAGCAACAATTCATCGCGGCCAGGTATTGAAGATGTATTTGGGTTAAAGCAGAGGGTTGGCGAGAGTCTGAAACACCTAACCATAAGATGGAAAACAATGTGCAGTGAAATGGCAGGAAGAGTGGATGAGAGATATCTTATTTTATCTTTTATCAATGCAATGTTCGCAACCAATCTGCTGTAGATACAAATTTTCAGAATCAAGAATACAATTACTATGACGGAGCTGCGAGAATTACAAGAAGAATACATTGCCTTGGAGGAGAAACAAAATGAGATGGAATCATATCCAATTGCAAATACCAGATCGATAGAGGAAAATGGAAGTCTACTTCCTAAGATGATTAACAATGTGGCGAGCACCTCGCAGACACAACAAGAGAAAGTGGTGGTCGATAACCAGCAGAAATTAGTAGCCATGGGCAGTCGAGATCAAGAAAAGTATGAAAGGGAAAATAATTATTACAATCGCGGTGGAAATAAAAAAATCTAAAGACTTGATCAGCCACAAGAAAGTTATGGTGGTCAAAGACAAAATGATTTCAGAGGACAAGGGAATCAATGAGTAATATGGGAAGAAATTAAGATGCCACCCTGAATGCCAGCATAGAAATTTTTTGGGAAGCTATCATTATGATGGAAAATATACCATCACCTTGGAATATGGGAAAAGGGTCACATCCAAATAATCGAAATCAAGCATTTTTTCCTTACCATCATTTTCATGGTCACTCAGTAAATGATTGCAGGAATGTAAAAAGGATAATTTTGAGGATGATTGATCAGGGAAAGTTAAATCACTTTTTAATAGGACATCCACAATCTCAACAATTACCACCATCACCAGATATTCGCAGGGTGAATACTGTAAAAGGAACAAAAACATTCGTGATAGAGGTTGGAGCACATGCAAAGAATTTGTTTTGTAATTCCATCATACATTCATACAAAACTATTGAGGACTTCCACGACAACGTTCTTAGCAGAGTTTTCGCGAGAGACACAGATGGAAAAGAGATTATGAACATTGCGAGAGTCTCACCATTAGAGGAGTGGCAAAAACAAACCATTTCTTTCAACGCTCAAGAAGTACCTGAACCTGGAGATATGCATGATCAACCATTGGTTGTGAGATTAGAGATAAACCCAAAACAAAAAGAAGATGAAGATAAAGTTGAAGAAGATGAAAATGAAGATTCATGGGCAATTAATAGAGTATTGATTGACACAGGTAGTTCGGTAGATATCTTATTTTATCACACTTATAAGATCATGAGAGGGAGAGACGAGGATTTAATACCATCAACGTATAAGATATATGGTTTCAATGGTAGCGCCAATAAACCAAAGGGAGAGATCACAATGAGGATACCATTAAAGGGAATCAAGTCCAAAGTCTTATTTTGCGTAGTAGATGTGGAGACACCCTATAATGCCTTAATTGGCAGACCATGGTTACATGGAGTTTTAGGTGTGGCGTCAACCTATCATCAATGTATTAAATTTCCACATCCACATGGTGTCGGGGTCATCAAAGGAGATTGGGGTGAGAGTAGAAAATGTTATGAGATTGACATAAAGTCTTATGAAGATAGAGTTGCGAAGAATAGCAATTGGAAGCATAACATCAAACAAAGACAAAGATGTGACAGGTTAATGGTTGATACAATAGAGCAGCGAGAGGATGAGATGCTGCAAAATCAATATGAGCAGCGGAAAATATATGGCGAGCGTATCGCAGATGGAGAAAAAATAACAAAACGTAACAAAAAGGCATAAGCAAAAAGCAGTAAGTAGGAAGGTAAAATGATGAAGTCTATAAATGGTTTGTTATTTTATTTTGTTTGAATGAAAATGATGAAATTGAAAAATTATGCAAGAGCTGAAATAAGATCAAAAGAAGAAATTTCATTAGAAGCAGCGAGTTAAATCGCGAGATTATTCAAGATTACTTAAAGAACAAAAGATTGCGATATTCGCAAAAGAAACAAAGAATGTGACGAACCTTTATGGCGTACACCCTAGTTCGCGGATACAATTTCGCAAGAGGAAAATATAAGACCTAAAGTACGTCACATAAGGGGGTATCTCTTTACATGACTCAGGGATAAGGTTATACCGCAGCTGGAACCTTAGTCATGCAGATGTTGGGGTAAAGAAAATCTATCCAGGAGAGGTACCTTGGATTTCTAATAATATAAGGTTATACCCTGGTTGGACGACTGAGGATCTCTTCTAAGGAGTGCAGAGTATGACTAAGGTGCTGAGGTACACGGTTGAGCCAAGGATGCCCGGGTTGGACGAACCTACCCTGGCCATTCTTGGTAAGTCTTGGCTATGATGCACTCGGCCTGAAGAAAACCCCACTTAGTGTGTAGTCTTGTAACTATAATCCATATAGGCATAAAGGACAAGAGGCTGCGAAAACATCTGGTTATTGGTAAATATGGATGGGAGGAGCTAGTCTTGTATGGCCGATGTTCCCTCCTTGAAGGGGCAACCAGGGGGAAGATAAGGGCGACACCCTCCATTAGGGAGCTGATAAGTGTCTTAAGACGGCAATGTCATGGGGCTTTATGCTCGCAAGAGTATTTAGGCCAGTCATATTGTCGCGTGACAAAGATTATACAGAGGCAACAAGCCATGAGAAAAAGTTAAGATGAGATCAATGGGTTTTTATATGAAAGTATAAAGACGTCCTGCGATTTCATCGCTAGATGGCAATGTCATAAGACTTTGTTCTCGCAAGAAAACTTAGACTTGTTATATTGTCGCAGGGAAATTAAAAAAATACAGATAAGACAAATCAATGGGTCAATACATGCAAATGTAAGGACGTCCTGCGATTTTTTTGCAGAAATAAAAATGTGGAAAAATAAGACCTTTAACTAGGAAGGCATAATAAGAACACAAGAAATTAAGGTTGAATGATTGCGATATGAGTACAAAGATTATGAGCATTGCGATATTTATGCAGAAACCATAAAATTGTGAAACTAATGTTCGTAATACAATCGCAAGATTGGAGGTACAGATATTAAAATAGATTTTATTCACAACTAATACCTAAGCTTTACTCAATTCTCTCATATTACAGATGAATAACAGAGGCAAGTATGGGAATGCACAGGATGATAAAAGTGTTATTCATCATCATATGATAAATTTACGTAGACATTATTATATGACATATTTTCATAGACTGTTAAAGAATAATAATTATGTTGACTGACTATATTGCAGAAAAGAATTGTTTTCTAATTCATACAGATAGAAGCAAAAGAATGTAGTACCAGAATATCGCTACAACACTATTCCTGCGATATTAACAACATTTCTACGAGCGTCACTGACAATTCTTCAACGACATTTCACGAGCGTTACAGAACAACTAAAATAAAATGACGATGGAAGAAGTAAAAGAAGAACAAGACTGATCCTGCGATGGTCATCATGCTTGCGATAGAGAAATATTGTAACAATCGCGATAAGATCGCAGAGTAGATCCGAATTAAGGGGAAATCTTAGTTGTCTTCCACTATATATTTTCTTATATAAAGAGCACGATAGATCCAGAAAAGGATGATGCATTTTTGAGAGCTGAGAGAATTTTGAGGAGAGAGAAACTCTAGAAAGAAAGTTGTAATTCTGAGTTTTAATATCTCTTGTAAATCTTCCTGAAAGTGAATTAATAAAAGTGTTGTTGTTTATTCACAATTATGACTTAGTTTTCATAGATTCTTGACAAGGGTGTAGTGTAGGAAATCCTGCAACTACATTTTGGCGCCCAGAAACAGGGAGAATCAGTCTAAGAAATCTCAAATTGCAACTTGAAGATTTGAAAAAATTATTAGAATTGGAAAAATGGCTAGAAGGAGAAGAAATACATCAGAACCACCAACAACTGTGAGGAGGAGCAAAAGACTTGCAGGTGAAGGAACAGGTGAATTAGAAGAATCTTTAAGAATAAGATCAGGAAGAAATAGAACAAGAAATGAAGCAGAAAATTCAAATCAACAGCCGAATCAACAAACACAATCACAAAATAGGGATGAGGATTATGATAGAGTGAGCGTACACACTTGGAGGTCGGATTCAATGGAAGAAGCAAAAAATCGATAATTAAGAAATAGAGAAGAAGGAGAAAGAAATCAAAGAATGGCTGGAGAATTAGTTCATGTGGGACGTGAAAATGGGACAATAGATGATCTGAGGAAAAGAACACAGGAAGAAAGGAGATTAGAGGCAAAGGAACGTGCGAATCTAACAAGACAAAATCATGAACTAAGAATGGAGAATTTAAGGTTACAAAGAAGGAGGTCAAGAAGTACTGTAAGATCAAATTCAAGATCATTTAGGGAAGAACCAAGGTTAAATTCCCCAATGAGAAATATTAGAGAAGAAGTGCAAAATTTAAATGGAGAGAAACGTCATAGAGAAGAAGAGATAATTGGCGATCGTTATAATCTGCGTGACAATAGAAATCAAGAGGGAAGAAGCAACCAAATTGAATAAGAAAATCCAGAAGAAGGTAGGAGGATATTGCATGGGCGAGAGATTCAAAGGAATCAAAGAATAATTGAAGAAGAAATTGAAAGATACTATATTGAACAAGCACGCCTGGCTTGCGAGAGAGAAAGATTAAGAGCAGAAGTAGAAGAGTAAGAATTTCAAGAGGCAGTGCGACAAAATAACCATGAAAATCTAGAAAGAAGACGTACACAAAATTTCTATAATGATAATATTCAAGAGGAGTATGATAGGATACAAAGAAGAATAGAGAGACAGCGAAGAGAAATGAGGAGAAATGAAGAAATTCGCAGAGAAGAAGATAGGCAACTGAGATTTCAAGAGGATGGTGAAAGAGAAAATCGTATAGAAAGACATGATGATGATGAAGAAGGAGATACGCAAAATCTCGCAAGACAAGAAAGACAAGAACGCAGAAGAAGGGAAGCTTCATTAAAAAGGCCAATGGAACAAAACTCAGCTGAGAATGAGCAAATTTTGAGAGAATTAGCAGAAATGCGAGGAATGATAAGCAATAGAAGAGAAGGAGGTAGAAGGAAACTTGATGAAGCTATTGAGGAAGCTGCGAGGACTCTATTTACTCAAGAAGTACAGTTAAGAGGAATACCTCCAAAATGCAATTTACCAACATTAACCAGCATTTTTTATGGAACTACTTGTGCCGTTCAACACGTTAAAGCTTATGTTAGATGTATGTTACAGTGGGAGAATCATGATGCTGTGTTATGCAAGTATTTTGCATCTAGCTTAACTGGCGAGGCGTTGAAATGGTTTGAGGGATTACCAAAAAATACTATAACTTCTTTTGATCATTTACAAGCTACATTCTTAGGAGCGTACATCAGCAACAATTCATCACGGCCGGGTATTGAAGATGTGTTTGGGATAAAACAAAGAGTTGGCGAGAGTCTAAAGCACTTAACCATAAGGTGGAAGTCAATGTGCAGCGACATGGCTGGAAGGGTGGATGAAAGATACCTGATCCTATCCTTCATTAATGCAATGTTTGCGACTAATTTGATGTACATTCAAATTTTCAGAATCAAAAATACAATTACCATGACAGAATTGCGAGAGCTACAGGAAGAATATATTGCTTTGGAGGAGAAACAAAATGAGATGGAATCAAATCCAATTGTGAACACCAGCTCGCTAACGACCAGTGGAAGTTTTCTTCCTAAAATGATAAATAATATGGCGAGCACCTCGCAGACACAACAATAGAAGGTGGTGATTGATAACCAGCAGAAATTAGTAGCGATGGGCAGTCGAGATCAGGAAGAATATGAAAGGGAGAAGAATTATTATAATCGCGGTGGTAATAATAAGATTCAAAGACTCGATCAACCTCAAGAAACTTATGGTGGACAAAGGCAGAATAATTTTAAAGGACAAGGTAATCAGAGGATAATCTGGGAAGAAATTAAGATGCCCGCTCTCAATACTAGCATAGAAAAGATTTGGGAAGCTATCATTTTAATGGAAAATATACCCTCTCCGTGGAACATGGGAAAAGAACCCCATCCAAACAATCGAAGTCAAGAATTTTGTCCTTATCATCATTTTCATGGTCATACAGTAAACAATTATAGGAATGTGAAGAGAATAATCTTGAGGATGATTGATCAGGGAAAGTTAAATCATTTTCTAGCAGGATATCCACAATCTCAGCAATTACCGCCAGCACAAGAAACTCGCAGAGTGAATGCTGTAAAAGGAGCGGAAACATTCGTAATAGAAGTTGGAGCCAAAGCAAAGAATTTGTTTTGTAATTCTATTTTACATTCACGCAGAACCATATAGGACTTCCATGACAATATCTTAAGAAGGGTATTCGCGAGAGACACATATGGAAGAGAGATATTGAATATCGTGAGATCCTCGCCATTAGAGGAGTGGCAGAAGAAAACTCTATCTTTCACTGCGCAAGATGTACCTGAGGTTGGCGAGAAGCACGATTATCCACTGGTCGTACGATTAGAGATTAATCCAAAACCAATGCAAGCAGAAAATGAAGAGAATGATAGTAAAGTTGAAGATTCTTGGGCCATCAACAGAGTCTTAATAGATACAGGGAGTTCTGTTGATATATTATTTTATCATACCTTTAAAACCATGGGAGGAAGAGACGAAGATCTAATTCCATCAACATACAAAATCTATGGTTTTAATGGAACAACTAACAAACCAAAGGGGGAGATTGAAATGCAGATACCGTTAAAAGGAATATCTTCAAAAATCTTATTCTGTGTTGTGGACATCGAATCACCTTACAATGCCTTGATAGGAAGACCCTAGTTACATGGGATATTGGGTGTAGCATCTACTTATCACCAGTGTATAAAATTTCCTCATCCAAAAGGTGTCGGAGTTATTAAAGGAGATTGGGGAGAAAGCAAGAAATGTTATGAAATCGATATGAAGTCTTGCGAAGAAATAGATGAAAAGAATGGCAATTGGAAGTGCAAAATTAAGCAACGACAGAAATGTGAAAGGTTAATGATTGATGCAATAGAACGAAAAGAAGATGTGAAAGCTGATGACGAGCGTCTCGCAGAAAAGGAAACAACAGCAAAACGTAGCAGAAAAGCAGAATCAAAAAATAGTAAGTAAAGAGGTAAAATGATGAACTTCAGAGAACTCTGAAAATAATTTGTTTGAAAAATATGTAATTGAACAAGATATTATGCTTGAAAGAATCGAAAAACTTTACCAAAATGATCAAAGTTATGAAATTCTATCAGAGTTACAATACTCGCGAGAAACGCGAATAAAATTTCGCAAAGACATAAGAATGGGACGAACTTTCATGGCGTGCACCCTAGTTCGCGAATAAAATTTCGCAAGAGGCAAATGTAAGACCTAATAGCGCGTAATAAAAGGGGTATCTCTGGACATGACTCAGCGATAAGGTTATACCGCTGCTGGAACCTGAGTCATGCAGACGATGGGGTTAAATAAAACCTATCCGGGAGAGAGATCTTGGATTTCCAACTATATATGGTTATTCCCTGGTTGGACGACTGAGAATCTCTTCCAAGAAGTACAGAGTATGACCAAGGCGCCGAGGTACACGGTTGAGCCAAGGGTGCCCGGAGCGTACGAAACTCTCTCGCCATCCTTGGTAAGTCTTGGCTACAATGCACTTGGCCTGAAGAAAACCCCACTTAGGGTGCAGTCTTGTAACTATAAGCCATATAGGCATAAAGGACAAAAGTCTGCGAACACAACTGGTTATTGGAAAATCCGGATGGGGGGAGCTAGTCTTGTATGGACGATGTGCCCTCCTTGAAGGGGCAACCAGGGGGAAGATAAGGGTGGAACCCTACATTAGGGAGCTGATAAGTGTCTTAAGATGGCAATGTCATGGGGCTTTATGATCGCAAGAACATTTAGGCTTGTAATATTGTCGCGTAACGTAAATAATGCAGAGGAAAAAAGCCACGAGAGCAATGTTAAGATGAGATCAATGGGTTTTTACATGAAAGTGTAAAGACGTCTTGCGATTTCGTCGCAAGACGATAATGTCACGAGGCTTTGATCTTACGAGAGAACTTAGACTTGTCATATTATCGCAATATAATCAAAGAAGAAAGTTAAGGCAAGATCAATGGGTCAATACATGCAAATGTAAAGACGTCCTGCGATTTTGTCGCAACAAGAAGAAGCTCGGAAAAATAAGACCTTTAATTAGGAAGGCACAATAAGACCACGAGATTACTGCGATAATAATCGCAGATGTTATAATAATTGCGATTTCACGCAACTATTATTTGACGGTAAGATCGCCAATATTAAGGTAAATTTTGATTTTGATTTAATCTTTAATCAATTTTTATATTGCAGATGCATAATAGAGGCAAGTATGGGAATGCATGAGAACGATGAAATTATCATTCATCTATCATATAAAAATTGCATAGATACAAGCATGCAGATAATTAAAAGAATAATAGTTATATTGATTGATTAACTTGCAGAAAAAGAACTATCTTATGATTCTTACAGGTAGAAACAAAAGAGGAAAAAGAAATTTACAAATTAACGGAAATATTACAAAAAAAAGGAAAAAGAAAAAGAAGAGCTAGTTAGATCCATCGCGATCCTCCTTATCATATTTCTCTTCATCTCCAGATTCTTCCCCTTTATCATTATCATCATTATTTTCTTCTCCACCAGACTTTTCACCTTCGTCATCACTATCATTTTCATCCTCATCAGAATTTTCGGCCTCACTATCAGAAATGTCAAGACTTGAAATCACTGCAGGTACTTCTTTTGCAAGATCAGGGTATATAGAAGGAGAAATTCCATTGTCATCACAGACAAATTTAACAGAATCGTTGCAAACGACAATAAGAGATCTATTGAAGTTCGCGTTGGTGATGCCAAACTTCTTCTTCAGTTGTGAATATTTGTAATTGCGAGCAGCAAGGGTATTCGCGAGCTGATCCTTCTCTTGTTCAAGCTCCTCGATCCTTTCAAGATAACCTTTTTTAGCTTCTACAAGAATATAACAACAAGTTAGAAATTTTATAAAAGAGAATAATGAAAACAAGAAATTAGCGATAAGAAGAGTAGCCAATAACCTTCTCTGTTAGAAATCATATCTCTAATTAGAGCCGCCTGTTCGACTTGAAGGCTAACATTTACACCTAAATCATTCCTGGCATTATCAAGAACCTTCGCAGCCCAGGCAAACTCATCATCGCTATTAATAAGGCGACGAGATCGAATTTGAGTCTCCCTCGCAAGAATATCTTCATTCTCGCGGATAAGTCTATCTCTAACCATTTGGACTTCAAGGAGAGTTTTATGAAAATCTGCTAAGGTTTCAGACCCCTTTTCTATGGCGAGATGCTTCTCGTCAATAAGATCGCTATTCTTCTTCCTTAATTTATCTATTTCTTTCTTTGAATCAAAATAAAGGCGCCTATATTTGTCAGTCAAGCCTAAATTGAATACGTGTTCAAGTTTTAAGAGATTAAACTGGGATCTAAGTTCATCTATGGAGAGGGATTTAATCTTATCATCTGAGAAGTTACTCGAGGAATTATTAAGACTAGCGAGAAGAGTATGATCATCTACATGTTCAGGAAAATTTTGAAAGATTATAGCCTCGTCAGTAAGACCATAAACATCTGCAAGTTAAAAGTGATTGCTTGAATAAGCTGCGATAGAATAAAAGGAATTAAGAGAGAAGGGAAATCAGTCATACCATAAAGTTGTTGGTTAGTAGCGATCTTTTCCTTATCAACGGAAGCTTCCGTATCCATCTGTTTATTCTTCTTGCGAAGTTCAATAACTTCAGACTCTAGTTTTTCTTTATCTTGGCCAACTTTAGCAGCTTTCTCTTCAGCGTAGAAGCATCTTTTGTCTAAATCAGAAGCAACAACAAAAGAAGATCTTCCAACCTGCGAAGAAGAAAAACAAATTAAAATATAGCGATGAAGAAAAATAAACAAACTAAAGAAGTGAAAACATACCAAAGCACCAACAGAATTCAAGAGACTGGGAGTCAGTGATGTAGAGATTCCTTGGAGAGAATCATTATCTACTAAGATAGGAGCATCGAAAACTTTAGCGAGAGCTTAAGATGTCTTTTCAATAACTTCATCCTCGCCATTAGAGGTCATGATATGGGAAATATCGCTAAAAATTCTGGACAGATGAGTTATTGAGGAATCAGAAGAAGAAGAATTTCTTATTGAAGGAAAACCACCTGAATTAAAATCCTCGTCAAAACCAACACTTGGATTCTCCGGAATTAATGGAGGAGTTGAAGAAGAAGAAGGTTGAGTTTTTCTTTTCTTTAGAGGAGTATCGCTAGATTCATCATTGCGAGGGGCAGAAGATCTTCCCCTAGAAGAAGTAGTAGACTTTTCCTTTACAGGTTTCCCAGATGGTTCCTTTGAAGAATTATCCATGATATTTGCAGGAGGCAATGGTTCTAACTCTTCGATTTCCTGCGAGCACAGATGAAGATGAGAAATAGGGGCAACAATATATTGTAAAAACTTATAAAGAAATATTTCTTACTTCATCTGAGAAAGACATCAAAGCCAGGCGAATGCTGGGTTTCCTAAGAGCTTTATAACTGAGTTTCATCCTATCAATCTGAGAAAAACCAAAATAGTTAGCGAGAATATAAAGAAGACATTGGCGAGAATATAAAGAAGATGATAAACATTAATAATATGAAAAATTGAGAGAATATACTTCTTTAGTTCTCTCAGGCCAGTTGAAGACCCAAGGTTGATATTCAACGAGATTCTCGGGAAGTTCGCGAGAACCAGATATATAAGGACCTTCAAGACTTAATGGGAAGATGAACCACTTATCGTCGCTAGAATGACGAGGACCTTGGTTAGTAGATGTATGAAAGTCAATATCCATCATAAGAGCATTGTCACCAGTGACCTTATCTTTCTTCAAAAGAACACCCCAACATGTACTATCCCTCTTCATTGGGACAATTCTATAGTTTACAAAAAAGTTGTCCATGGTATAATCGCAAGAAACAATGGGGACATCTGTGAACAAAGGATTCTTTGGAGCCTTGGGGTAGCGAGTTCCTTTACCAGCGCCACGAGAAGCATATTCAAGTAGTAATATGATGTAATCCCCACCCAATTGGTATATTTCTCGTGAGAATCTCTTGTCAGGGATTATTTGATAAAACAGCGGAAGCTCAGGATCATAAAGAGGGATGGGAAGACCAGCTTCAAGTTGTCCTAGCGATACTACAATTTTTTTGCGAGAACATTGATCATCAGTGAACAGTTTAAGGGAAAGTTCTGATTTAGAATCTTGATATGGAATTAAAGATAAATTAAAACCTTTAGTTCTAAGTCTCTCGCGCATTTTATTGAAGGCCTTCAAACTTTTAGCACCAGCAACAACCATTTTGAGTATGGGAATGAAGGAAAAAGTTGAAAAGAAGAAATAAATCACAGCGGTTATAGAAGCGCAATTTGCGGAAGAACAGTAAAAATTGCAGAGAGAATATGGAGAGAAGGAAGAAGAAAGTAAAAGAGAAAAGAAGAGGAATGAGAAGAGTATTTATATAAGAAGATATTTCTCGAAAAAGATGAAGGCAATTAATGCAAAGGAAAGACGTGGGTGGTCAGATCGCAGCGGTTACAGAAGACGTGTCAAAGATTTATTGGAAGAAAGAAACTCGTGAAAACAGATGGAGAAGGACATAGAAACGTTTCAGAATGAGAAAGCAGAAAAGATATAAGCGATTATGGCATTCTTAATTCTCATGATCTTCTCTTCTTCGCAGAAAAGACATGAGAAGAGGCAAGATGTAGTACCAGAATATCGCTACAATACTATTCCTGCGATATTAACAACGTTTCTACGAGCGTCACTGACAATTCTTCAACGACATTTCACGAGCGTTACAGAACAACTAAAAGAAACTGACGATGGAAGAAGTAAAAGAAGAACAAGACTGATCCTGCGATGGTAATCATGCTTGCGATAGAGAAATATTGTAACAATCGCGATAAGATCGCAGAGTAGATCCGAATTAAGGGGAAATCTTAGCTGTCTTCCACTATATATTTTCCTATATAAAGAGCACGATAGATCCAGAAAAGGATGATGCATTTTTGAGAGCTGAGAGAATTTTGAGGAGAGATAAACTTCAGAAAGAAAGTTGTAATTCTAAGTTTTAATATCTCTTGTAAATCTTCCTGAAAGTAAATTAATAAAAGTGTTGTTGTTTATTCATAATTATGACTTAGTTTTCATAGATTCTTGACAAGGGTGTAGTGTAGGAAATCCTGCAACTACAAGAAATTTATACATCAAGTTGGAGAAACTCGCAGCAATTTAGAGAAACTCACAGTAATATTACAAGAAGCAGAAAATAAGTGTACAAAAATTACAAGGAAGATAAAAGAAGAAACAGATTTAATTAGATCCATCATCATTGTGGCCAGATTTCTCTCATTCTTCATTTTTACCATCATCTTCATCAGATTCCTCAGCTTTACTATCAGAGATGACAAGGTTTGGAGTTTTTGCTGGAGTCTCTTTTGCAAGATCAGGATATGTAGAATGAGGAATGTTATGATCATCGCAGACCAGTTTAATGGAATCATTGTGAACATCAACAAGAGTACTACTAAAATTCGCGGTAGTAATCCTTAATTGGTCATTCAGTCTTGAATACTTCTCGTTGCGAGCATCAAGGATATTTGCGAGTTGATTCTTATCAGCTTCAAGTTCTCCAATTAAATCAGAGTATCTCTTTTCATCTCCTGCGAGTATATAACAACAAGTTGGAAATTTTGCAAGAAAGAGTAATAAAAACCAAGAATTAACAAGGAAGAATGATTAACAACCTTCTCTTCCAGAAATCAAATCTTTAATTAAAGCTTCTTGTTCAATATGAAGACTAACATATACACCTAAGTTAGTTCTGGCATTGTCAAGAACTTTCGTAGCCCAGGAAAACTCATCATCATTATTAATAAGAAGACGAGAACGAATTTGGTTTTCTCTTTCAATAAAACCTTCGTTCTCGCGGATAAGTCCATCCCTTTCAATTTGAACTTCAAGAATGGTTTTATGGAAATCTGCTAAGGTTTCAGCTCCTTGTCTAGATATATGGTCTTTGTCTTTTGAAAGATCATTGTTCTTGGCCTTTAAAGTTTTAATCTCTACTTTGGAGTTGTGATAAAGTTGTTTGAATCTGTTAGTTATATCTAAACAAGATCTGTGGTCAATCTCTAAGAGGCAAAACTTAGATCTGAGTTCATCTATGGAAAGAGAATTAATTTTGGAAGGGTTATTCAAAGAATTATTAAGAAGCTCTAGAAGAGCATCATCATCTATTGGTTCAGGAAAAGAACGAATGATTGAAGCCTCGTCAGTGAGACCATAAATGTCTGCGAGAATGATAAATCATGTAGTAGCAGGATTTCCCACACTACACCCCTATTAAGATCCTATAGAAATCTAAGTGAAATTAATTGAAGATTGAAGAATTAAACGACACTTTTATTATTTAGATCTCAGAAATGTTTACAGAAAATATTCAAACTCAGAATTACAACTTTCTTTTCTGGAGTTTCTCTCTCCTCAAGATTTTCTCAACTCTAAAAAATACATCATCCTTTTCTGGACTTACTTGAACCCTTTATATAGGAAATTACATAGTGGGTGACAGCTAAGTTTTCCCCTTCTTTCGGATCTATTCTGCGATCTCATCGCGGTAGTTACATTGTTAATATTCGCCAACTTTCGTAATC
This sequence comes from Papaver bracteatum, assembly GCA_023529315.1. Taxonomy (NCBI): domain Eukaryota; kingdom Viridiplantae; phylum Streptophyta; class Magnoliopsida; order Ranunculales; family Papaveraceae; genus Papaver; species Papaver bracteatum. Next base: position 84,015 of record JAJJWX010003827.1, on the reverse strand, counting down.
CTCATGAAACAACATTCTTTTATCTTACTTCTTTAATCGTCAACTATCTTGATGCTTTCTCATGTTGCTCATCAAATTTCGTTGGAGAATTCTTACGACGCTCTCGTGAAAGATGTCATTATTGTAGTGGGAGTATTCAATCTTCTCGTGGAAATGTCGTTCTTATCACGAGAATATCGTTGTGGCGATATTCTGGTACTACATCTTGCCTCTTCTCATGTCTTTTCTGCGAAGAAGAAACGATCATGAGAATCCTTAACTATCGCAAGAATATCTGAACTTTTTTCTCCGACAATATTCCGCTAATTCAGCTTTCCTTGTTAACACGTGTTGTAAATATCCCCTTTTGTATTGACACGTCTCACATAATTTACTCCCTTGTTTGCTTATAAAAGGAAGAGTCGAATTTCATTTCTAGTTTTCTTCTCTTAACTCTCTTTCTTCTTTACTTAGTTTCTTTGCCTTTTGTTCTGCAACTTCTTCTCCTTCTCATTGTTCTGCTACTGTGTTAATGGAGTCCTCGAGGTATATTTTTGATCATGATATTTTCTTAGATCAAACTTTTTATTTATATTCTTCGATCTTCTCTTGCTTAATTCTTTATAACCCCATATTATGTTCTCTTCAGCGGAGCTGCATCTATTTCCCAATCCTCGACTCAAAAACCTATTATTCACAAGAGGCCGACTGGAAAAAGCAAAGAAAATTCTGCGAGCAATAAGGTAGTAAGAAACACATTCTATTTCTTAATAACAATATTGTTGCCTCTGTTTCTTATCTAGCTTATTGTTTGCAGAATGACGAGGGTAATGCTAATCCTCCTAAAATATCTCGCCAATTAAATAAGACCTTTGGAAGTAATTTCGTCATTCCTCCCTTAATATCTGCGAAAGCTTCACCTATACCTGTGCAATCTGATCTCCCTCCTTCTTCTGGCGAGAATCTCGCTTTCACTACCACTACCTCTACTGGTCCTTCACCAATTCAAATTGCAGAACCCATCACAACTGAAACTCCCTCTAGCCCTTTACTTCCTTCAATTTTTACTTTCCCGAAAATTCCTCCTTCTGATGATACAACCATTGCTAATGACTCAAATCATCATCTTGTCCTCACTTCTTCTATTTCACCTTCTACATCCCTTCCTTCCTCAAATGAGACCATCGCAGGAATTGATGTTACTTTCAAAATTTTATCTAACATTCTAAATAATGCTAGAGATTCTTCTACTGATTCTCTCCAAAGAGGAGTTTGCGAAACTCTGCTCAAATATTTTGGCTCAGACAATTCTATTTCACGAGCTTCTCTAGAGAATGAAAATGCTGCTTTGATAAAAAGTCTTCAAGATAATATTTCTGAGTGTGAAACTCTAAACCACAAGCTCAACAACTCTGTATTGGATCGCGAGAATCTCGCTAGAAAGATTGATGAGTTAAAAAGTAAGCTTCTTTTTGCCTCGGTCCTTTTATCTTTTTATTCTATTTCCATATTCTTCGTACTTAATCCTCCCTTTAAATTCTTGGTTTATATATTAGTCTCCAACCGAAATCGTTTCATCGAGAAACTTAAATCTGTAACCATAGCTGATGAAGCTCGCATTGAAAGAGATTCTTGGATGGACCAGCATAGTAGATTAGATAATCTTTATACGTATTCAGTTGATCAAATAAGAAATATCACAAATGAGAATAATCAATTATTGGAAAATCACAGTTTTCTAAACAACGAGGTTACTCGCCTCTCATATTCGTTATCCAAGACTAATTTGTCTATAGAATCTTTATCAGACAAGAATAGAACTCTATCTCAAGAGAAATACAAATTATCAAGCTTGTTGGCGATCTCCTTGCAGAAAGTAAACAATCTTCAAGGGATATGTGATGACCAAAAGCAGTCTCTCCGCTCTCTTAAAAATAAACTTGACGAAGTAACTGAATCATCTGCTGCTGAAATAAACAAACTTATCAAGGGTAGACTAACTCTTAGTTTGAATGCCAGCAAGCTTCGAGATGAATATTCCCAACTAAAGGAGTCTCATTCCTCATTGTCAAAAGAAAATTCATATTTACGCACCAAAGAAGAGAACATGAAATCTCGTGTAAAAGGCATAGTTGGCGACAAATTTGATGATGCTATGAACCAATGGGAGAACTGCCTCTTTTCATTAATCTAAAACTTAACTTCGCAAAAAGAAGGTAGTCAATTATGACTGCCTCACTTGTTGATTTCCCTTGTCACAATTTATGTTATATTTCACTTGTTGATATTCTCACGATACATTTATTTCTATAACCTTTCATTATTTTGTTGCTCGCAGAATCTGAGAAAAGCCTTCATTCTACTATCACCAATCTTACTAAGGAGCTAGACAGTGTTCGCAAAGAAAACAAGACTCTTCTTCTCAACCTTTTAGAAACTCGTGATAAAGCAGAAAGAAGACTTGATTATCTTGAGTATTTCAAGAATATAGAGATCATAAATCGCGACAAAGGTTTCCTTCGCCAAGTTCATCTTAGTGCTGAAGTTCTCGTGAACGAAATTTTGATCTCCAACTCTCTTTCTCCCGTATCCGTTCTACCTTTGAAAGTTGACGATGATGAAGTCCCTCTTCCTTTGGATAAAGATTTAGAATACCCGTCTTCTGAAGGAGATGTTGAAAAAGACGCTGAAGAAGAAGATGATCAAGAAGAAAACTCTCCAAAAGAAGGAGAAGATCATAACAAAAAGAATTCTGGCGAGATGTTCGCGATGAAAGAAATATTGGTGATGATAATAATCCTGACAATTCTAAATCTGGCGAGACTACCGCTTGAAGCTTGAATTCTATTTTTAGTTTCTTTTTTCTTCTTCTTTCTCGCAAATGATATAACCCTTTTTTTGAACTATAATATTCTCAAGAAACTTAATGAAATCCTACATATTTATTCCCTTGCTTGCCTCCTCATTAAATTTCTTGAGACTTGTTGAATTCAACTTGTTTCTTGTGATAAAGAAATCTTCCCTGCATGCTTAATCAAAGAAAAATTAATTTTTGAGATTATTCTATTGGTCTTATTTTTCCTTCCTAGTTAAAGGTCTTATTTTGCCAATTTTTTCTTTTTGCGACAAAATCGCAGGACGTCTTTACACTTTCATGTATTGACCCATTGATCTTGCCTTATCTATATTTCTTTGTTATATTGCGATAATATGACAATCCTAAGTTTTCTCACAAAAACAAAGCCTCATGACATTGCCGTCTTGCGATGAAATCGCAGGACGTCTTCACATTTGCATGTAAAAACCCCTTGACCTCATCTTAACTTCTTTTTTTATGGCTTTTTGCCTCTGTATAATTTACGCGACAATATGACAGGCCTAAATGATCTTGCGATCTTAGAGCCCCATGACATTGCCGTCTTAAGACACTTATCAACTCCCTAATGGAGGGTGCCACCCTTATCTTCCCCCTGGTTGCCCCTTCAAGGAGGGAACATCGGCCATACAAGACTAGCTCCTCCCATCCAGATTTACCAACAACCAGTTGTTTTCGCAGCCTCTTGTCCTTTATGCCTATATGGATTATAGTTACAAGACTGCACCCTAGGTGGGGTTTTCTTCAGGCCAAGTGAATTGTAGCCAAGACTTACCAAAGATGGCCAGGGTAGGTTCGTCCGTCCCGGGCACCCTTGGCTAAACCTTGTACCTCGGCGCCTTGGTCATACTCTACACTTCTTGGAAGAGACTCTCAGTCGTCCAACCAGGGTATAACCTTATAAAGTTGGAAATCCAAGATCTCTCTCCCGGATAGGTTTTCTTTAACCCCTACATCTGTATGACTCAGGTTCCAGTATCGGTATAACCTTATCCCTGAATCATATAAAGAGATACCCCCTTTACAACGTGCTTGTAGGTCTTACATTTGCCTCTTACGAAATTGTACTCGCGAACTAAGTTGCACGCCATAAAGGTTTGTCCCATTCTCTTAATCTCTGCGAAATTTCATTCGCGTAATCTTTAAAATAAAAATAGTCACTGATAATAACCTTTAGTTATGCCAATATTTCTTACCTTACATCATTTGTCACTGATAATACCTTTTCAAAAATAGTCTATTCCATGGTCTATCAAGTCGTTGGCCAACATCTCTTCCTTCAGGATCCATTAATTTGTATGCCCCATTTCCAATTATTTCTTTAATTAAGTAAGGTCCGTACCATTTTTTCGCCAATTTTCCACCATTCTCTCGCTGATATCTCGGTGTCTCTCGCAGAACTAAATCACCAATTTGGAATTCTCGTTTTTTGACACGTTTGTTGTATTCGCGAGCTAACCTTCGCTGGTAGTTTTCCATATGCTGTAAAGTCTTCTCCCTTTTTTCTTCCAATTCATCTAGTTTATGTAAAATCATACCAGCACTTAAATTCCTTTCCCACGCTTCTCTTTTTGTTGTAGGAATAACAACTTCTGTTGGTAATACAGCTTCAACCCCATATGTTAAACAAAAGGGTGACATTCCAGTAGCCTCTCTTCTAGTGGTGTTGTAGGCCCATATTGCATTATGTACTTGCTCACACCATGATTTGTGATACCCTTCTAATTTATTTTTCAGAATATCTGCGATCGTTTTATTAGTTTCCTCAGCTTGACCATTTGCTTGTGGGTATAAAGGAGTAGATTTTCCACACTTTATCTTAAATGCATTGAGTAGTAATTCTATGTTCTGTCCTTCAAACTGTTTTCCATTATCAGACATCAACTGTGCTGGTATTCCAAATCTGCAGATGATATTCTCGAATATGAATGTGAAAATATCTTTATCACGAATATGTTGTACTACTTTTAATTCTCCCCATTTTGTGAAATAATCTGTAGCCACAATGAGGTATCTCCTTTGTCCAGAGCCAGGCATAAATGGTCCCACAATATCTAATCCCCATTTTCCGAAGGGCCATACACTTGTTGAGGATGATAGTGGTGCTCCTGGTGCATGTATCTTTTTTCCAAATCGCTGACATTCTTCACAACGCCTTGAATGTTGTTTCGCATCTTCATGCATGTAAGGCCAGTAATACCCTTGCATCTTCGTTCAATATGCCAAAGATCTACCTCCTCTATGATTACCAACATCTCCACTGTGCATCATTTTTAACACCTTTTCTCCTTCCTCCCTTGTCAAACATCTTAGCGATGGTCCATTAAAAGATCTGCGATATAACACCCCGTCTCTTAATTCATAATTAGTTGCCCTGCTTCTTAGATTGTGTGCCTCCAGTCTATTTCTTGGAGTTTCTCCTTTCTCCAAATAAGCAAGAAGTTCCGCTCGCCAATCTTTGTTTCTCTCTTTTGCTTCTATTTCGCCATTTTCTACAATCATCACATCTTTCTCTTCTTCTTCGTCAATTTCGACGGAATTCCTATCCACATCTTCGTCTTCTTTATTTACTGAAGGTAATAAGATTGTTTGAATTTTTATGCATCTTGCAAGTGGGTTTGTCATCATGCTAGATATGAAGGCAAAAGCGTCCGCAAGCCGGTTATCTATTCTTGATATGTGCCTCCATTTTATCTTTGGAATTCTCGCAGATAATTCTTCCACGAGTCTCTTGTATTTCTTTAAAGAAGGTTCATTTGTTATATATTCTCCAGTTATTTGACGAATAACCAATTGAGAATCACTTGTGATTCTAGCATTTTCCAACTTCATTTCTATAGCAAATTTCAAAGCGTGGATAACAGCCTCATATTCTATCTCATTATTAGTGGATGTAAATTCTAACCTGAATGAGAAAGATGTTTTTTCTCCTTTTGGTGAAATAAAAACAACTCCAATCCCATTTCCTTCTCCATTAGATGATCCATCCACTAATATCTCCCATCTATTAGGTTCTGTCAATAATTCTTTTGGATCTCCATGTTCTTCTTCTGCCTCCATCATTTCTTCCACAGCTTCGTCAATTTCCAAAGGAAATTCAGCTAAGAAATTTGCGATGACTTGGGATTTTGGCGAAGATAGAATTTCATATTTGATATCGAAATGTCCTACTTGTGCATTCCATCTTTCTACTCTTCCTGACCTTTTTGAATTCTTCATTACCGATTCAATTGGCACTTTTGTTAACACCTTGACCTTATGTGCTTGAAAGTAGATGCGAAGTTTGAAAGTTGCATGTACCAATGCTAGGATTAATTTCTCAATCTTTGAATAATTTTTCTCTGCTGAATTGAATGTTTTACTAATATAGTAAATTGGTTTCTCTATCCCAGCATCTACTCGCAGCAATACCGCACTTAGCGCATATGCCGTTGTCGCGAGATAAATTAATAACTCTTCTCCTGGTTCAGCTTTCTGTAAAATGGTTATATCCATTAAATGCTCTTTTATTCCCTGAAAGGCCTTCTCGCATTCATCTGTCCATCTGAATTTTGTTCCCTTTTTGAGTATATCGAAAAAATGCTTGCATTTATCAGAGGATCGCGAGATGAATCTTCCTAATGAGGCTAACAGCCCATTCAATTTTTGCACATCTTTTATTGTAGCTGGTGTGGGCATATCGCGAATCGCTTGCACTTTTTCTGGATCAACTTGTATTCCTTCCTTTGATACAATATACCCCAGAACTTTCCTGAAGTCACACCAAAAGTACACTTGTCAGGATTTACTTTGATATTAAATTGTCGCATTTGTTCAAAAATTTCCTTCAAGTCTTATACATGATCTTCAGCTTCCTTGCTCTTGACTAACATATCATCTACATATACCTCCAGTGTTTTATGGATCCACTTTGCAAATACCTTCTCCACCATTCTTTGGTATGTCGCACCAGCATTTCGTAATCCAAAGGGAATTTTTGTATAACAATATAACCCTCTTGGAGCAAAAAATGCAGTATGTTCTTGATCTTCTTCAGCGAGAGGGATTTGGTTGTATCCTTTATATCCATCTAACGAAGATATTCTTGCATTTCCCGCTGCTGACTCAACCATTTGGGGAATATCTGGTAGTGGAAAACTATCTTTAGGACAAGCTTTATTTAAATCGGTAAAATCTATGCAAATTCTTATTCCTTTATTCTTCTTTGGGACCACCACCATATTTGCAATCCACTCTGGATACTTGGCTTGCCTTATTATTCCTGCATCAAGAATCTTCTGTAATTCTTCTTCTATCTGAGAATGGTATGTTGTTGCGATTTTTCTTATTCTTTGCTTGAACGGCCTTACATTTTTGTTGATTTCTAATTTATGCCATGCTACCGATGGATCTATCCCTGGCATTTCATCCATGCTCCACGCGAAAATGTCTTTGTATTCTCGCAAAAGATTTATAGTTCTTTCTTCCTCGTCTATCTCCATTCTAGTCCCAATTTTCAGTATTTTAGGTTCTTCTTCACTCCCAATATTTACTTCTTTTGTTGGTTCAGCTGCAGTGTAACTGGCTTCTGGTGCTGGTGTTTTTATGTCTCTCGCACGTTCATCTCCTTCTCGCGAAAATTCATTGGGTATTCCTTTTTCCTCTTTTGCTCTTATCATGTAAATTTTAAATTCTTCTTCTTTTCTTGTTTCTCTCATCAATTTTCTGCGAGCTTTTCGTAGCTTAGGACGTTCTTCACAATTTTTTACTTCAATTTGATAGCATATCTTCGCAAGATCTGTATCTCCTTTAATTTCCCCAATTCCACTAGGCATAGGGAATTTGATACGTTGATGTAAGGTTGACGCTACAGCTTTAATTTCGTGTATCCATGGTCTTCCCAATATCATGTTGTATGGTGATTCCATATCCACCACGCATAATGTTACTTGTGTTTCAATTTCTCCAAGTGGTAATCGTACTATTATTTCTCCTTTTGGTTTTGTTATAGATTTTCCGAAACCATGAATATGATATGCTGAAATAGACATTTCTTCATCCTTATACCCCATTTTCTTAAAAGCATGATAGAACATTATATCCACAGAACTTCCTATGTCAACTAGAGTTCTATTTATAGCCCATTTTTCTACAGATTTTATTGACTTTTCCTTCCTTATTGGTATCATGGGTACTGTAATCACCAAAGGAGATGTATGATCTAGATTTTCTTCTAAAACTTCTGTTGCTGTAAATGTAATTTCCTGCTTTTCCCAATTCTTTAATAATGGCGTTTTCTTTACCATCATAATTTTTCTCCCTTCAAAATCACGCTTATGTATCCTCCCCTTAATATTTTCATGAAATTTATCGATCATTTCTCTTGACACTAATTCATACTTCAATTTACTACAATTTTCTTTAATTCTAATCATTTTTCTTCTGAATATTTCACCAATCTTCTTCAAAGTTTCCTTGATCTTGAATAATCCCTGTCTTCTTTTTTACCTTTTCTTCGATTTTGCTAATTCAACGATCCCCTTAGTCGGCGCCAAAATGTAGTAGCAGGATTTCCCACACTACACCCCTATTAAGATCCTATAGAAATCTAAGTGAAATTAATTGAAGATTGAAGAATTAAACGACACTTTTATTATTTAGATCTCAGAAATGTTTACAGAAAATATTCAAACTCAGAATTACAACTTTCTTTTCTGGAGTTTCTCTCTCCTCAAGATTTTCTCAACTCTAAAAAATACATCATCCTTTTCTGGACTTACTTGAACCCTTTATATAGGAAATTACATAGTGGGTGACAGCTAAGTTTTCCCCTTCTTTCGGATCTATTCTTCGATCTCATCGCGGTAGTTACATTGTTAATATTCGCCAACTTTCGTAATCCTCGTGAAACAACATTCTTTTATCATACTTCTTTAATCGTCAACTATCTTGATGCTTTCTCATGTTGCTCATCAAATTTCGTTGGAGAATTCTTACGACGCTCTCGTGAAAGATGTCATTCTTGTAGTGGGAGTATTCAATCTTCTCGTGGAAATTTCGTTCTTATCACGAGAATATCGTTGTGGCGATATTCTGGTACTACAAATCAAGTATGAAAGAGCAATGAAAAGTAAAAATATGAAAGAAAAGGAGAAAATTTTCATACCTAAGAGTTGTTTGTTAGCATTGTCAAGATTGGATACTTTGAGTGCTTGTTGAGAAAGATTTTTCTAAAGATCTACATTCTTCTCGCGATGACTAGAAAGTTCATATTCCCTTTGTTCATTCTTCATGCGGAGATTAATGAATTCAGATTCTAGCTTCTTATTCTTTTTGCGAAGCACAATATTCTTCTTGTGAGAAGATGCATGCCTTCTATCCAAGTCAGAGGAAGCAGCGTAGTTGCAGGATTTCCTACACTACACCCTTGTCAAGAATCTATTAAAACTAAGTCATAATTGTGAATGAACAACAACACTTTTATTAATTCACTTTCAGGAAGATTTATAAGAAATATTAAAACTCGGAAGTACAACTTTCTTTCTGGAGTTTCTCTCTCCTCAAAATTCTCTCAGCTCTCAAAAATGCATCATCCTTTTCTGGATCTATCGTGCTCTTTATATAGGGATTTTCATAATGGATGATAGCTAAGTTTACCTCCTATCTCGGATTTACTTTGCGATCTTATCGCGATCGTCACAATATTTTTTTATCACAAGCATGATGACCATCGCAGGATTAATCATGTTCTTCTTTTATTTCTTCCATCGTCAATTTCTTTCAGTTGTTCCGTAACGCTCGTGAAATGTCGTTGAAGGGTTATCAGTGACGCTCGCAGAAGTGTTGTTAATATCGCGGGAATAGCGTTGTAGCGATATTCTGGTACTACATCTTGCCTCTTCTCATGTCTTTTCTGCGAAGAAGAGAAGATCATGAGAATTAAAAAAAATGCGATAACCACTTATCTTTTCTGCTTTCATATTCTGACACGTTTCTTTGTCCTTCGCAACTGTTTTCACGAATTTCTTTCTTCCAATAAATTTTTGACACGTCTTCTGTAACCGCTGCGATCTGACCATCCACGTCTTTTCTTTGCATTAATTGCCTTCAACTTCTTCGAGAAATTTCTTCTTCTATAAATACTCTTCTCACTCCTCTCCTTTTTCTCTTTTACTTTCTTCTTCTTTCTCTTCATATTCTCTCTGCAATTTTCATTGTTCTTCCGCGAATTGCGCTTCTATAACAGCTGTGATTTATTCCTTCTTTTCAACTTTTTCTTTCATTCCCATACTCAAAAATGGTTTCTCACAAAAGCTAAAAATTTGAAGGCCTTCAATGGAATGCGCGAGAAACTCAGACTTAAAGGTTTTAACTTATCTTTGATTCCAAGATTCCAAATCAGAACTTTCCCTTAAACTATGTACTGATGACCAATGTTCTCGCGAGAAAATCATAGTATCGCTAGGACAACTTGAAGCTGGTCTTCCCATCCCTCTTTATGATCCTGAGCTTCCACTGTTTTATCAAATAATTTCTGACGAGAGATTCTCACGAGAAATATACCAATTAGGTGGGGATTGCATCATATTACTACTTGAATATGCTTCTGGTGGCGCTGGTAAAGGAATTCGCTACCCCAAGGCTCCAAAGAATCCTTTGTTCAAAGATGTCCCCATTGTTTCTTGCGATTATACTGTGGACAACTTTTTTGTAAACTATAGTATTGTCCCTATGAAGAGGGATAGTACATGTTGGGGTGTTCGTTTAAAGAAAGAGAAGGTCGCTGGTGACAATGCTCTTATGATGGATATTGATTTTCATACATCTACTAACCAAGGTCCTCGTCATTCTAGCGATGACAAGTGGTTCATCTTCCCATTAAGTCTTGAAGGTCCTTATATATATGGTTCTCGCGAACTTCCCGAGAGTCTTGCAGAATATCAACCCTGGGTTTTCAACTGGCCTGAAAGATCTAAATAAGTATATTCTCTCAACTTTTCATATTATTATTTATTGTCTTCTTTATATTCTCGCTAACTTTTCTGATTTTTCTCAGATTGATAGAATGAAACTCAGCTATCAAACTCTTAGGAAGCCCAACATTCTCTTGGCTCTGAGATCTTTTACAGATGAAGTAAGAAATATTTTTTCATAAATTTTAACAATATATTGTTGTCCCTATTTCTTATCTTCATCTGTTCTAGCAGGAAATCGAAGAATTAGAACCACTGTCTCCTCCAAAAATCAAGGAGAAATCTCCAAAGGAACCATCTGGGAAATCTATAATGGAGAAGCCTACTACTTCTTCTAGGGGAAGATCTTCTGCCCCTCGCAATGATGAATCTAGCGATCCTCCGCTAAAGAAATTAAAAACTTAACCTTCTTCTTCTTCAACTACTCAAATAATTCCAGAGAATCCCAGTGTTGTTCTTGATAAGGATATTGACGAGGAGTTTAATGTTGGCGGTTTTCCTTCAATAAGAAATTCTTCTTCTTCTGATTCTTCAATGACTCATCTATCTAGGATTTTTAGTGATATCTCCCACAACATGACTTCAAATGGCGAGGATGAAATGATTGAAAAGACATCCCAAGCCCTTGCTCAAGTTTGCGATGCTCCTATTTTAGTGGACAATGATTCTCTCCAAGGAATCTCAAGATTGCTGACTCCCAGTCTCTTGAATTATCTTGGTGCCTTGGTATGTTTTCATTTCTTCAATTTGTTCATATTTTCTCTATTGCTAGATTTTAATTTATTTCTTTTCTTCGCAGGTTGGAAGAGATTCTTTTGCTGTTGCTTCTGACTTAGATAAAAGATGCGGCAACGCTGAAGAAAAAGCAGCTAAAGTTCGCCAAGATAAGGAAAAACTAGAGTCTGAAAATATAGAGCTTCGCAAGAAGAATAAACAATTGGAGACAGAAGCTTCTGTTAATAAGCAAAAGATCATTAATCTTGATAGGTCTAACCAACAACTCTATGGTATGACTGATTTCCCATCTCTCTTAATTCCTTTTATTCTATCGCGGCTTATTCAAGCAATCACTTTTAACTTGCATATATTTATGGTCTTACTGACGAGGCTATAATCTTTCAAACTTTCCCTGAACCTGTAGATGATCATAATCTTCTTACTAGTCTTAATAATTCCTTAAGTAATTTCTCAGATGATAAGATTAACTCCCTCCCCATAGACGAAATTAGATCCAAGTTTAATCTCTTAAAACTTGAACACATATTCAATTTAGGCTTGACTGACAAATATAGGCGCCTTTATTTTGATTCAAAGAAAGAAATAGATAAATTAAGGCAGAATAATAGCGATCTTATTGACGAGAAGGATCTTGCCATAAAAAAAGGATTTAAAACCTTAGCAGATTTTCATAAAACTCTCCTTGACGTTCAAATGGTCAGAGATAAACTTATCCGCGAGAATGAAGATCTTCTTGCGAGGGAGACTCAAATTCGATCTCATCTCCTCATTAATAGCGATGATGAGTTTTCTTGGGCTGCGAAGGTTCTTGACAATGCCAGAAATGATTTAGGTGTAAATGTTAGCCTTCAAGTTGAACAGGCGGCTCTAATTAGAGATATGATTTCTAACAGAGAAGGTTATTAGCTAATCTTCTTCTCGCTAGTTTCTTGTTTTTATTATTCTTCTTTATAAAATTTCTAACTTGTTGCCATATTCTTGTAGAAGCTGAGAAAGGTTATATTTAAAGAATCAAGGAGCTTGAAGAGGAGAAGGATCAACTCGCGAATACTCTTGCTGCTCGCAATAATAAATATTCACAGTTGAAGAAGCAATTTGGCATCACTACCGCGAACTTCAATAGATCTCTCATTGTTGTTCGCAATGATTCTGTTAACCAGGTTTGCAATGACCATGGGATTTCTTCTTCTATATATCCTGATCTTGCAAAAGAAATACCCGAAGTGATTTCAAATCTCGACATCTATGATAGTGAGGCTGAGGATTCTGACGAGGAAGAAAATGATAATAATGATGATGAAGGAAAAAAATCTGGCGATGAAGAAGATTTTGATGACAATGATGAAAGGGAAAAATCTAACGATGAAGAAGAGTCTGATGGCGATGGATCTAACTAGTTCTTCCTTTTCCTTCTCTTTTTTCTGTAATATTGCCGTTAGTTTCTCTAAATTTGTAAATTTATTTTTTCTCTTTACTTCTACCTGTAAGAATAAGAAAACAGCTCTTTTTCTGCAAGTTAATCAATCAATATAACTATAATTCTTTTAATTATCTGCGTCCCTATTTCTATGCAATTTTTATATGATAGATGAATAATAATTTCGTCGTTCTCATACATTCCCATACTTGCCTCTATTATTCATCTGCAATATAAAAATTGATTAAAATATTAAATAAAAATTTAAAATTTGCCTTAATATTAGCGATATTTCCGTCAATAATAATTGCGTGAAATCGCAATTCTCGTAACATCTGCGAGTATTATCGCAGTAATCTTGTGGTCTTATTGTGCCTTCCTAATTAATGGTCTTACTTTGCCACGCTCTTTCTTTCTGCGACAAAATCGCAGGACGTATTTACATTTGCATGTATTGACCCATTGATCTTGTATAATCTTTACATCTTGATTGTAGTGCGACAATATGACAAGTCTAACTTCTCTCGCGAGATCAAAGCTTCGTGACATTGTCGTCTTGCGATGAAATCACAGGACATCTTTACATTTTCATGTAAAAACCCATTGATCTCATCTTAACATTCCTCTCGTGGCTTGTTGCCTCTGTATCATTTACGTCATGCGACAATATGACAGGCCTAAATGTTCTTGCGATCATAAAGCCCCATGGCATTGCCGTCTTAAGACACTTATAAGCTCCCTAATGGAGGGTGCCGCCCTTATCTTCCCCCTGGTTTCCCCTTCAAGGAGGGCACATCGGCCATACAAGACTAGCTCCTCCCATCCATATTTACCAACAACCAGCTGTTTTCGCAGCCTCTTGTCCTTTATGCCTATATGGCTTATAGTTACAAGACTGCACCCTAGGTGGGGTTTTCTTTAGGCCAAGTGCATTGTAGCCAATACTTACCAAGGATGGAAAGAGAGTTTCGTACGCTCTGGGCACCCTTGGCTCAACCGTGTACCTCGGCGCCTTAGTCATACTTTTCACTTCTTGGAAGAGACCCTCAGTTGTCCAACCAGGGTATAACCATATATAGTTGAAAATCCAAGATCTCTCTCCCGGATAGGTTTTCTTTAACCCCCAACATCTGCATGACTCAGGTTCCAAGAGCGGTATAACCTTATCGCTGAGTCATGTCAAGAGATACCCCCCTTTATAACGCACTATTAGGTCTTACATTTGCCTCTTATGAAATTTTATTCGCGAACTAGGGTGCACGCTATAAAGGTTCGTCCCATTCTTATGTCTCTGCGAAATTTTATTCGCGCTTCTCGCGAGTATTGTAACTCTGATAGGATTTCATATCTTTGATCATTTTGGTAAAGTTTTTGCGATTCTTTCAAGCAGAATATTTTGTTCAATTACATATTTTCCAAACAAAATTATTCGTAGAGTTCTCTAACGTTCATCATTTTACCTCTCTACTTACTATTTTCTGATTCTACTTTTCTGATACGTTTTGCTATTGTCTCTTTTTCTGCGAGACGCTCGCCTTCAGCTTTCACATCCTCTTTTCGTTCTATTGCATCAATCATTAACCTTTCACATTTCTGTCACTACACCATTTCTAGGGATTCGCAACGGAATCTGGACGTTGCTGACTGGCGTTGCAACGGAAGACGAGCGTTGCAAAACACGACGTTTCATTTTTTTGAAACGGCATAAGCTACGTTGCGACTCACGGTCAGAAACGGGGATTCACAACGGAATATGCCGTTGCGACATTATTTATTCGCAACCAATTTCGTCAGTTTTCAATATGTTGCGAATTCCAAGAATACCCCTACCTGGAACTAAAATATTATTGGTTCTGGTTCCAATTTATTGGTTCTGGTTCTAATTTAGCAACCAAAATAAGACGTTGCGAATTTTTCGCAACCAAAAAAAAAAGGTCAAGTCTTCATTGACCTGGTCAAAATCCATTTCCCCCTACAGTTGCCCAATTCCCCATATTCAGCATTCCACAAACTTTTCCACATTCATTCCATGAAAAAAGAATTCTTCAATTGAAGGTATGAGTATTTGATACAAACTATGTCAACATACACATAAATTACTTTGTTTCTATGTTCATTGTTTCATTTTTGAATGACATACCATTTCCCAGAAAACCCAATGATTCTAACCTGTTACTTCAAGTTACTATCCGCCTTCCGAGCAACGCTGAACTAAACTGGACCAACCTAGTTTGAGCTTCATCTTTGACTGCCATAAAAAACGCAATGTCAGAGTGTTGCCATTGGAGAAGTAATGAAACCACCAAACAGACATGGAACCCAAGGGAAAATAAAATATGCAAAGCGTGACACAGCTTGAAGTAATTATAAACCATACACAAAATGTAATAACTTAAAGAATATAATCAAGATGTTTCCTAGTCATTCAAGAACTCAAACAAAACTACAATAAGCAATATAAGTCATCTAAGCCCATACAAAACTGAATTTAGGTGCTCAAAAAAGAAGGATTTCTAAATGACCTGGTGCACTCGTTATCCTATGAGCGAAGCAATTGCTTTGTTCTTAAGCAGTTGACTTACTCATAGGATAAAGAGTGCTCCATATCTCATCAAACCTTCAAAGAATATACAAGACAAAGATGAGCATATTTATGGAACATACAAACTGGAATTTAGGTTACTACCTTAACAGATTCCTTAAGCAATATAAGTCATCTAAGCCCATACAAACTGGAATTTAGGTGCTCAAAAAAGAAGGATTTCTAAATGACCTGGTGCACTCGTTATCCTATGAGCGAAGCAATTGCTTTGTTCTTAAGCAATTGACTTACTCATAGGATAAAGAGTGCTCCATATCTCATCAAACCTTCAAAGAATATACAAGACAAAGATGAGCATATTTATGGAACATACCTGGAAACATATACTATCCTAGAAAAGCTGCATAGAATTGTACTCAAACAAAAGAAAATAAAAAGTGTTATATACTTATACCTGAAGAACGTAGATGTCGAATGCTTGTCACAAAATCCTTTCTGAGTCTCCGTATTTGAAATATAGTACCTCAAAAGTAATTACATAATACAGATTAATATCCATAAGCTTGAAATTAATATGATAAGCACAAGCGAAGGAAGTGTACTTATCAGGGATTGATATTCCCTATTACTACTACCGCTTTCAATCGATCTAGCAGTAAAGAAGTACCTACATGCAAAAAATACAACAGAACCCAAACCATACACATCCATAAAGAAAAACTGATTATATTGATACTTCCGGTTCACATAGATACATTACAATTCAAAGTTTTTTAAGCACAACTGCCTGAGACTTCCTTATGCAGAAGTGCATAAGAATCTTCCCGAGAGTTTTCCTTATGCACAATTGCATAAGAATTTATATGCTAGCATGCTAAGCACATGTACAAAAGTGTTTCAAAAATAGCAAAAAAAAAGACAACTTCCTGAGAGTCTTTCTTATGCAGGACTGCATAAGAATCTACATGTTAGCATGTTAAACACACACAAATTCGTCAACTTCGAGAAAGAAACTGGCTCCGAAGTCGAAACCTGGCGAGGAGTGGACTATGAAAATAACCATACTACCCTTATCGGAAATAAGTAAAGTAAATATTACAGACAATGAAAATGACCATATTACCCTTACTAGAAATTAGTGCACTAGATATCATGAAGACAATAAAAATGACCAGACTACCCTTATCGGAAATAAGTAAAATAAGTATTACAAAATATGAACCAAGAAACTCCGGAAGGGTTCTGACTTTAAACTTAGCATGATACATCTTCGAAATCGATAAATATGAATCTTTGTGTCGATTCAAATTTCAATATACGAGAACGAACTATTAAGCTACTATAAGTCGGCATATTCTATGCATAACCTAGCTCCAAGATCAAAACCTGGTCGTGAGTGGACTAAAATAAGTCGGAAACTAGGTAAGAACGATGAATCCATCCATTTACATGTAAGATTCCTTCGTAATATTCCCTGAAACCTTAAACAAACTCTATTTTGGCATATTATATGTATACCCTGGCTCCGAGGTCGAAACCTGTCCTGGAGTGGACTACTATAAGTCGAAAACTTGGTAAGAACGATGAATTCATCCATTTACATGTAAGATTCCTTCGGATGGGTTTTGACTTCAAACTTAGCAGATACATCATCGAAATCGATAAATATAACGCCAAGGTTGTCGATTCAAGAATGATGAATCTAACCTTTACAAGTAAGATTCCATTGAAATATTCTCTCAAACCTTAAACACACACAAAATTGTCAACTTCGAGAATGAAGTCGGCTCCGAGGTTGAAACCTGGCTAGGAGTGGACTATTATAAGTCAGAAACTTCGTAAGAACGATGAATATATCCTTTTAGAAGTAAGATTCCATTGGAATATTCTCTGAAACCTTAAACACACACAAATTCATCAAAACTTCGAGAAAGAAACTGGCTCCGAGGTTGAAACCTGGCTAGGAGTGGACTACTATAAGTCAGAAACTTCGTAAGAACGATGAATATATCCTTTTAGAAGTAAGATTCCATTGGAATATTTTCTGAAACCTTAAACACACACAAATTCATCAAAACTTCGAGAAAGAAAATGGCTCTGAGGTCGAAACCTGGCGAGGAGTGGACTATTGTAAGTCGAAACTTCGAAGAACGATGAATCTATACTTTTACAAATAAGATTCCATTGGAATATTCTCCAAACCTTAAACACACACAAATTCATCAACTTCGAGAAAGAAACCGGCCCAAGTTGAAACTGGCAAGGAGTGGACTATCATGAGTCGAAACTTCGTTAGAACGATGAATATATCCTTTTAAAAGTAAGATTCCATTGGAATATTCTCAAACCTTAAACACACACAAATTCACAACTTCGAGAAAGAAACCGGCTCCGAAGTCGAAACTATGAGGAGTGGACTATGAAAATAACCATACTACCCTTATCGGAAATAAGTAAAGTAAATATTACAGACAATGAAAATGACCATATTACCCTTACTAGAAATTAGTGCACTAGATATCATGAAGACAATAAAAATGACCAGACTACCCTTATCTAAATAAGTAAAATAAGTGTTACAAAATATGAACCAAGAAACTCCTAAGGGTTCGACTTTTAAACTTAGCATGATACATCTTCGAAATCGATAAATATGAATCTTTGTGTCGATTCAAATTTCAATATACGAGAACGAACTATTAAGCTACTATAAGCTCTAAGCATATTCTATGCATAACCTAGCTCCAAGATCAAAACCTGGTCGTGAGTGGACTAAAATAAGTCGGAACTAGGTAAGAACGATGAATCCATCCATTTACATGTAAGATTCCTTCGTAATATTCCCCGAAACCTTAAACAAACTCTATTTTGGCATATTATATGTATACCCCCGCTCCGAGGTCGAAACCTCGTCATGGAGTGGACTACTATAAGTCGAAAACTTGGTAAGAACGATGAATTCATCCATTTACATGTAAGATTCCTTCTGGATGGGTTTTGACTTCAAACTTAGCAGATACATCATCGAAATCGATAAATATAACGCTCGTTGTCGATTCAAGAATGATGAATCTAACCTTTTACAAGTAAGATTCCATTGAAATATTCTCAAAACCTTAAACACACATAAAATTGTCAACTTCGAGAATGAAGCTGGCTCCGAGGTTGAAACCTGGCTAGGAGTGGACTATTATAAGTCAGAAACTTCGTAAGAACGATGAATATATCCTTTTAGAAGTAAGATTCCATTGGAATATTCTCCAAACCTTAAACACACACAAATTCATCAAAACTTCGAAAGAAACTGCCCGAGGTTGAAACCTCGGCTAGGAGTGGACTACTATAAGTCAGAAACTTCGTAAGAACGATGAATATATCCTTTTAGAAGTAAGATTCCATTGGAATATTTTCTGAAACCTTAAACACACACAAATTCATCAAAACTTCGAGAAAGAAAATGGCTCTGAGGTCGAAACCTGGCGAGGAGTGGACTATTGTAAGTCAGAAACTTCGTAAGAACGATGAATCTATACTTTTACAATTAAGATTCCATTGGAATATTCTCCGAAACCTTAAACACACACAAATTCGTCAACTTCGAGAAAGAAACTGGCTCCGTAGTCGAAACCTGGCGAGGAGTGGACTATGAAAATAACCATACTACCCTTATCGGAAATAAGTAAAGTAAATATTACAGACAATGAAAATGACCATATTACCCTTACTAGAAATTAGTGCACTAGATATCATGAAGACAATAAAAATGACCAGACTACCCTTATCAGAAATAAGTAAAATAAGTATTACAAAATATGAACCAAGAAACTCCGGAAGGGTTCTGACTTTAAACTTAGCATGATACATCTTCGAAATCGATAAATATGAATCTTTGTGTCGATTCAAATTTCAATATACGAGAACGAACTATTAAGCTACTATAAGTCAGCATATTCTATGCATAACCTAGATCCAAGATCAAAACCTGGTCGTGAGTGGACTAAAATAAGTCGGAAACTAGGTAAGAACGATGAATCCATCCATTTACAGGTAAGATTCCATTGGAATATTCTCGGAAACCTTAAACAAACCATATTCTGGCATATTTTATGTATAACCTGGCTCCGAGATCGAAACCTGGCCAGGGGTGGACTGCTATAAGTCGAAAACTTGGTAAGAACGATGAATCCATCCATTTACAAGTAAGATTCCTATGGAATATTCCCTGAAATCTTAAACTAACCATATTCTGGCATATTGTATGCATACCCTGGCTCCGAGATCGAAACCTAGCCGTGAATGGACTATAATAAGCCGAAAACTTGGTAAGAACGATGAATCCATCCATTTACAGGTAAGATTCCTTCGGAATATTCCCCTAAACCATAAACAAACCCTATTCTTGCATATTGTATGCATACCCTGGCTCCGAGATCGAAACCTGGCCGTGAGTGGACTACTATAAGTCGAAAACTTGGTAAGAACGATGAATTCATCCATTTACACGTAAAATTCATTTGGAATATTCCCCGAAACCTTAAACAAACCCTATTCTGGCATACCCTGGCTCCGAGATCGAAACCTGACTGTGAGTGGACTACTATAAGTTGGAAACTTGGTAAGAACGATAAAAATCAATCCATTTACTAGCAAGATTCCTTCGGTATTTGTTGCATTTGTTCTGTACTTCCGTTAAGGGTAGTCTGGTCATTTACACAATCCATAATATTTGTTGTATTAGTCCCGTTAAGGGATAAATGGTCATTTTTTATTTGATTAAAATAATAAAATCTACAATTGGGATGAAAATGCCTATGTAAACAAGAGTTGTATTGGCATTTTGATGATCATTTTGTATTTGATAAAACAGTAATTGTGATAAAATTAGAGGGCAATATGGTCATTTAATATCTCTAGTTCATCAGACTGGGAACCTGTAGTTTATTTCTAAAAATTTGGTAAGCTGAGTTTGTATACTAGATAGCTAAATCCACTGAGGAACAATAAAATATGATATTTTATCTAATCCACATATGAACCATCGCATCCTTTCAATATCATGGTCAGAAAGGAAGTCCACGTGATTCATGTGATTGTATTGTTTGCCCGAAATTCACACATTTATTCTACACTAGACGACAACTTTGACAAATTGTGATAGCATTGAGGGTAATATGGTCGCTTTCACAGTATTGGTAATATTAGTTGCTCATATCTCATATAGTCATTTTTCACAATCTCTTTAACATTTTATTGCACTTATTTTGCTAAGGGTAGTCTGGTCATTTTCCTAGCCTCGTGAATAGTTAATATATTTTTTCGGTAAGGATAATATGCTAATTTTTTATTTGACGAAAATAATAATATTTGCAATTTTGATGAAATTGAAGAGTGACTATGTATGGACTAGCTACGTAAACAAGTGTTGTTCACATGAAGAAATATTTCTTCATAAAAATATGTTGTTGGGGAGTAAACATTTGAACAAGCATTGTTCAAATTATGGAAATGCCTTGGACACACCAGATAACCATTGCGAATATGAGACTACCCTTATCGGAAATAAGTAAAGTAAATATTAGAGACTGTGAAAATGACCATATTACCCTTAACGGAAATACGTGTAATAAACATCACAGAGACTATGAAAATGACCAGACTACCCTTATCAGAAATAAGTAAAGTAAATATTATAGACTGTGAAAATGACCATATTACCCTTAATGGAAATACGTGCAATAAACATCATGGAGACTATGAAAATGACCAAACTACCCTTATCAAAAATAAGTAAAGTAAATATTACAGATTATGAAAATGACTATTTTACCCTTACTGGAAATAAGTGTAGTAAATATTACGAAAACTGTGAAAATGACCAAACTACCCTTATCGGAAATAAGTAAAGTAAATATTACAGACAGTGAAAATGACCATATTACCCTTACTGGAAATAAGTGCAATAAATATTCCGGAGACTGTGAAAATGACTAAACTACCCTTATCTGATATAAGTAAAGTAAATACTAGAAACTGTGAAAATGGCCATTTTACCCTTAATAGAAATAAGTGCAATAAATGTTACGGAGACTGTGAAAATGACTATTTTACCCTTACCGACAATAAGTGCAATAAATATTATGGAGACTGTGAAAATGACCAAACTACCCTTATTAGAAAAATATTACAGATTGTGAAAATGATCATATTACCCTTACTGGAAATAAGTGCAATAAATATTATGGAAACTATGAAAATGACCAGACTACCCTTATCTGATATGAGTAAAGTAAATACCATAGTCTATAAAATGACCATTTTACCCTTATTAAAAATAAGTGTAATAAATGTTATGGTGACTGTGAAAATGACCAGACTACCCTTATCGGAAATAAGTAAAGTAAATATTACAAACTATGAACCAAGAAACTCCGGGAGGGTTCTGACTTCAAACTTAGCATGATACATCTTCGAAATCGATAAATATGAAGCTCTGTGTCGATTCAAATTTCAATATGCGAGAACGAACTATTAAGCTATTATAAGTCGACATATTTTACGCATAACCTAGCTCCAAGATCAAAACCTGGTCGTGAGTGGACTATAATAAGTCGGAAACTTGGTAAGAACGATGAATCCATCCATTTACATGTAAGATTCCATTGGAATATTTTCATAAACCTTAAACAAACCTTATTCTAGCATATTTTATGCATAACATGGCTCCGAGATCGAAACCTGGCCAGGAGTGGACTACTATAAGTCGAAAACTTGGTAAGAACAATGAATCCATCCATTTACAAGTAAGATTAATTTGGAATATTCCCCGAAACCTTAAACTAACCCTATTCTGGCAAATTGTATGCATACCCTGGCTCCGAGATCGAAACCTGGCCGTGAATGGACTACAATAAGACGAAAACTTGGTAAGAACGATGAATCCATCCATTTACAGGTAAGATTCCTTCGGAATATTCCCCTAAACCATAAACAAACCCTATTCTTGCGTATTGTATGCATACCCCGGCTCCGAGATCGAAACCTGGTCGTGAGTGGACTACTATAAGTCGGAAACTTGGTAACAACGATGAATCCATCAATTCTGTTTGTTTCAAGGTTTCCGCTAAATCAAATTCATGGAGAAGACGAGTTGATGGCGTCGGGATGGAAGATTTCGATGATACAATCATGTTTGATATGGCTCGCCTTCCTGTTAGCGGAAATGAACATTGTATTTTTTTAGGAGGTTCCTTTGCTTATTTTCTTATGATCTTGGGTCTATAAGTGTGTGGGAGTTGCAGGGCATTAGAGAACGAAAATCAGGGGATAAACTCTTCATCGTTTAGCTAGATAAACATTTCGGGAGGCTCCCAATTTTATACCTTTAAAGAATAAGAAACTTTTGTATTGTTTGTAAAAGAGCAGCACTATGTAGAAATATACTTTGTAAACAGAAGTTGTTCATATGAACAAAACTGACTGCATTCTCATATGCTAGATAAATTGGCTATCTACACAACACTTGTTTACAGACACATTTTTATCACATTACTCAATGGTATCAAATCATATCAAACGTGTCCTGTTAAGTGCAAGAGGCAGATCACGAAAGTATGCACAACCATTCAAATCAAGAGAATGATTATATATGCAGCTATTATCCACAGTGTTAATTACCGTCCATAAATGTATATAATAATATATTATGTACATCATTATTAGGAGTAAAAAAACTCTCATTTGATTCCACAATATGTGCAACATATATATATATATACACACACACATAAGTAACTATGTGCAAAAAGTATGGCCAACCAGTCAAATCAATAAAATGAGTTTAGAAAACCTTTTTTTTTTAAATATGAAAAAACACATTAACATGAAGTTGTGTAGAACATATCCACCACCAAAACCTGTGCAGGAAATATTCACAACTAGACCCTGTGCAGAGAATATCCACAACTAAAAGGTTATTTTGGTCTTCCCACAACAAATCTATTATCTATGACTTTTCATTTTTCCTACTAACAATTTCTGAATCATTAACATAAGAAGTGGTTTATTAAGAAGAATATATCCAATATCGGTACATTTAGGATTCTAATGAAGATTCTTATAAATGTAAGGCCAACAAGTAAGATATCCTTATTAAGTTTATATTCATAGGATAATTTTGTCATCCTTTGAGATCGTCATAAGTATATATTCCTCAAATTTATAAAATGTACAAATATTATTATCAATAAAAATACAGATAGTATGTATTTTGACAAAAAAAGGAAAAAATACGATAATAGAATGTGTTAAAACAAGTATGACCGTGACCGTGGGATCTAAAATCGATGGTGATAGTTTTTTCATTGAGTCACGGATCACAATTCGTATGACTAGATATAATCAAATGGTATCCATTGATAGATTTCAATCACACCATACTGTTAAGTTCTCTCCCTCAAAAATTTCCAAGAACAAAATTAATTTTTCTCTAACGCTTTAACCCTATAATAGAGAAGTATGGTCCGTATGACATTTGTTTGACCAATAGCAAACAATTTTTTTAATCTAATAGACAATAATGTAAGCACAGACTCACATGGATTAGCATTACATCCAATTATCGCCAAATCTCTAAGTTTTTTTGGCGCTTAATTTTTTGGTATCCAAATTTCCCTCCCCAAAATTTCATCACTTATATTCCAAAAAAGAAAAATCCAATTTATTTTTCTATTTTATTTTTCAACTTTTCTCAGGCACAACTCTCATGGTTTCTTCTTTCTTTCTTCTGCCCAGAACTCACTGAATTTATTCTACACTAGAAAATCACTTTTACAAAATTGTGATAGACTTCGAGTGTAATATGGTTGTTTTCACAGTTTTGGTAATGTTTGTAGCTCTTATATATTCTGATAAGGATAATATAGTCATTTTCACAGTCTCCCAGAAATATTTTATTGCACATGTTCCGGTAAGGGTAATCTAATCATTTTCACAGTCTTCAGGAATATTTGTTGCTATTTGTTATGATGATAAGGGTAACATGGTCATTTTTAATTTGATGAAAATAATAATATCTACAACTACGAATGAAATTGGAGGTTAATTTGGTCATTTTAGAATCTGGGGTCCATCTCTGGTAAACTAGCAAGCTGAGTGGGTATACTGGATAACTGAGTCCAGTGAGGAACCATAATGTCTGATATTTTTCTTCTCTAGTAAACTGCTAGATATAACCCTCTTATGTCGCCTCCTCTCCTTTCATCTCCTCTCATATACTACCTCCGTTTCAAAATAATAGGCAGGTTTGTGTGTAAATTTACACATAAACCTGCCTATTTTTTAGAGCGGAGGGAGTATATGTTTTCAATAGGTCCTTATTATGTAAATAAGAGTTGTTCGCATGAAGAAAAATTCTTACATAAAAATATGTTGTTGGGGAGAAAACATGTGAACAAACATTGTGCAAATTATTGAAATTCCGTGGACACACTAGCTAGATAACTAATATTTTGTAAAAAGTTGTTAAAATTTTCAACAGAATTAAAATTTTCAACAGAAAAAAAACAAACAAATTTCTCTCGCACTTTAACTCAATAATGGGGAGCATGGTCCGTATGAAATTTATTTGACCAATAGCAAACCATATTTTTAATCTAATGGACAATAATGCAAGCACATGACTCACACGGATCTGCCTTACATCCAACGACTGCCACATCTTTTCGATTTTTTTGGCGCTTAGTTTTTAGGGAATCAAATTTCCTTCCCATTTGACCGCCAAAATTTCATCACCTATTCCCAAAATTACATTTGGTCTCGTGTCACAACTAGAAAAATTCAATTTTTATTTTTATTTCACTACACCAAATTCAAGGATTAGTAACTGGATTTCGCAACAGTTAATCCACTGTTGCGAAATTTCAGTTGCAAAAAATTCGTAACAGGTGAAAATAGTTGCGAAACTGGCAACTGTTCTTTTCTGTTGCGATTCGCAACTTAATTGAGTTGTACGCGTGCGACTTGTGTGTGTGTCTACCCACACTTTCAAGCTGACTCGTTTTCAGCTTCATAGCTGACTCGTTTTCAGCTTCATAGCTGACTCGTTTTCAGCTTCATAGCTGACTCAGTCTTTATCTATATCGAGAAACACCTCTCATTCTCTTATCTTATCTTCTCTACACGTCTAACTTTACCTCTCATTCCCCTATCTTCCTCTCTCGTTTTCTTCTTTAATTCATTTTCTTGCTCTTTCGAAAAATAAAATCATACGATCAACGTTTTCAAATTGTTCAAATGAAAACCTAGGTTCTTCGTCTACGTTTCCTGCATCTTTCGCTATGTATAAAATTGAAAACCAAAACCTAACCCTAGATTTACTTAAAACATCTGATGTTTCTAATGAACAGGTAGATCTGGCTTGGATAATAATATTTTCTATTGTTATTGTGTTTCAGATTTTGGGTTGTCGTTGCTGATATTTGTGAAAGGGGGTAATCTTATTGATGTATGGTACCCCTAAATCTTCGATCGATGATCTGCAATCACTTGTGGTGGTTAGTATTATGTGAATATTTTGAGTTATAACTTGTGATTTGTAAACATATAAGCAATTGATAATGTTATTGGTGTTGATAATTTCTTGCAGGGAGGAAATAAAATTTTCTGCATCATTGTAATCCTAAATTTGAAATGATTAGACACATGTTGTTCAACCATTGCTGTTGGAAGTTGATCAGATCTATCATTTAGCTTGTCATGCTTCTCCTGTTCATTACAAATTCAATCATGTCAACACTTTTATATCCTTTTCACATTTTAGTTTTTTTTTCTTTCAAACCTCTTCCTTGAATTGAAGTTTTTGTAAAACAGGGAAATTAGGTTTATGTCAATTTTGGGTTTTTATATAATTTGATGGTTAAGCATCAAATTCAGATAATTTAGAGTTCTTGAATGAATGAAATTATTGGGTTTGTATCTAATTTGAGATTACAGGGGTTTAGAATAATAATTGGAGCTATATAAAGGATGAGACTAAGGCCACATAAAGACATAATCGATTGCAACCCTTGCCTGCTTGAGAAAGTCTCCACATATGCATGAGCTGCACCTTCTTTTCCATCACCTAAATCAGTATACTATCCACTATTCTCCACCACCAGGTTGTTCTCATACATCCCCATCTTCACAACCATCTATCCCAGACAGTGCAGGTCCGCCACTACTTCAATTATGGGTTTACAATCATGTTTTATGTTTTTTGGTTTAGATAATTGATAACAACTCTTACTAGTGTTGTTTTGTAGGGTGCAAGTAGGAGAAAACTGATGGTGCGTTGTGTGAGGAGATGGTATGAGCTTGTGTATGGACTGCCGATGTGGACGCGAGTAGGTGATATAGGAGGTAGCTGGTGATGGTGGTAAAGGTCGGCGAGAGAAGTTTTTCAGTTGGTAGAGTTCAGGTCGTGTATCTGGTAATAGAAAGTGATACTAGGTGGCAATGGATGTACAAATGATGTAGGAAGGAACTTCAGGGTAGTGTAAATATCTTATCTGCTTCAATTGCAGTCTTTTCTAGTTGATGGCAAAGTTTCGCAAGGGAGATCAACAGTTACAATTTAGCATTTGACTGGTGAAGCCAAACCTGGAGAGATGAAAGTTGGGGATAAGATTCCTGCTGGTGCAAGTAATTTGGATGTATGATGATAGTGAAGGTATTTTCTCCTACATATGCTTTAAAGGTCCATCAGTTTCAAGTCCCCTTTTTTTCTTACCATGTCCATCTTATGCAATCATTACAGTAAAATCTAATAGGCCCTTATCTATAAATGTCATTTTGATCTATTATTTCAATGTTGGTTCATTTAGGCGACGAAAACATGGAATGAGTCAACATTAAATAGGTTTGTCCAGTAGATGAATGGAGAAAGTATACACATGGGGCTTAACTAGATGATTTTCGATATTATGTGTACATCCACATCCGTATTTGGGCATTGTTTTAAGTTTACCTTTTATTCTGTCTTACAATAGAGATGATGATCATTAAGGTTAATGATATCCTCACAGACTGATACTATATTGTAACATTATTATTCTTACTTGTGTATACTGTTAATTGTTGCAGGTAAGTCCTTATGCTCGAATGTGTCTTAAAAACTAGCACTAATGTCCAGCATCTTTAGAGACCCGGTGACAGGCCTGTCGCATGTGTTAAATCACTCTCGAAATCTTAGGTATAACTTCAATACCGTGTCTAACATTGAGTTTTATACATTGAAGGTTTCTTTTATTTATGTATCATCTGTGTGTTCACATCCAGATTTGGGAAGTGTTGTTGTTTTGGAACTCTTAACTTAGCTCATCTATTTGTTCCCCGTTAATTACTCAATTTGTTGCATCAACAAATGATTATAACTCAGACTCGACTAATTGGTGGGTGATTGAAATGTAAACAGACTGACATTGAAATTGATTTTTTTAATTCAGGAATAATTATTGCATACGGTTGAGTGCATATATTTTTTGTGGATGTGAACTGCTCTTATTTGATTGTTGCGTTCATTTTTATCTTGAGTTGGTATTGAGATGACAAGTTTTTTAAGTTTTTGCAGAATCCACACCAGCATATTTCTGATACTTAATTCACGATCAGTCAAAGTCGGAACTGCAACTTATGGATAAGCAGAGCAATAAGAGATTTGCTGAGACTTCTGCATCCAAAAATCCTGCTGACAAGAAGGCTAAATTGAGTACATCCCAAAAATCTGGCAATGAGTGTAACTTTGGTGTCCTTATGGTATGCTGGTTTAAGTAAAATTCTAGTTTGTTGTTTCATATATTGTTTACTAATATGTAATTATGTATGTATGGCCTTTTGTATGTGTATTTTTTGTTTCTTATATTCTGCTCAATAAAGTACAACATTGTTTCATATTTGATTTGTTTCACTTTCTTGTCTCAGGAGGTAGAAGAAAACGGAGAAGAACATGAAGAGCAGGGAACCCAGGATGAAGAGGTTGTTGAGGTCAAACCTGATTCCATAAATATGAGCAATAAGTACCACTTAAGAAGCTATACTTGTTTGAGCATGTAGGTAATGAATGATGTTGAGCTTGTCTCCAGGTCTTGTGCCTTTAAGATTTTATTTACTACTGTTATTACACTTAACATTACAACTGCAGAATGTTTATGTTCTAAAAACTTAGGAAATGTTTATGTACTTGTCATTCTTTTGAAACTAGGCACAGAATGTGTGGAAATTTGATTTTTTATTCCCAAATGAACATGGGAAACTTGATTTTGTTACAGGGGAACTAGTGATTTTGTTATGAACATGCATGTACTACTAGGAAAGAGTCTTAGACTCTCAAGTGCTGAAATGGCCATGACGTGAGTCCACCCAAAAACACCAACATGTGTTAATGTATCACGTTTATTCTATCTGATTCAACTTGTGACTCAAGCATCCATCATCTCTGTTCTCTTCTCGTGTTTGTTTAAGAATTTTTACATTCCCGTTGTCTTTCTAATTTCTATCTTTTTGCCTGATTGTTTTGTGTCTTTTTTAGGTTAGGCTGATGCTTGTATTCGCTCTAGTTGCGTGCATTACGGCTGGAATGGGTATCTAGGTTGGTTCAAATGCAGCTATTGAGAAAAGCAAAGACACTCCAAAGGTGACTCTATTTTAGTTTCACTTTTTTATATCGAAGCAATAAGAATCGTTTCCCTCAGCACATTGAAAGTGGGCGTGTGACATAATAAGTTGAAAATATCCAACTTATTAGGACTTGTATTGGTGTCAATTCAACATTCAAATATTTTTGTACATTTGTGAATTGTGGATATGAATAGAGTGAATGTCCAGTGGAATACATTAATCTCTCTAAATTGTGAATATGAATACCGTAAACAATTCACAAATAGTTGACCGGTTTTGATCTGGTCAAAATCTGGTTTTGTCCAGGTCAAAACCACTATTTTTTTGTTTTTGCAAAAACATTCGCAACTGCCTGCTGCAGTTGCGACTATCAAATATCGCAACTGTTTCAAACTATTATGAATTTTAGATGTTGCAACAGTTAAGATCTGTTGCGATTTTTTTTTTGCAACGGTAATGTAGCCGTTGCGAAAAACTGCAACATCGACTATCACAACAGAGGAAAACTGTTGCAACACCACTTTGCAATTGCCACTTACCGTTGCTAATCCCTAAATTTGGTGTAGTGTTTTCTTTTCAACTTTTCACAAACACAACTCTCAAGGTTCCCTTTTTATTTTTCTGTATGTCTTTCCTCAAAACCCTTTGTTATTTCATCTTCATCAAAAAGAAAAAAAATGAAGAAAAATCCTCTTTCACTCTCGAGGTGGTTTCTCTGTAAAATCTCATTATTTTTCCCTCCTGATCTCCAAATTCTTCAAATCAGGGTTTCACTTTTCACTCAAAATAAACATTTTCCAGGGTTTAATCAATCCTTCAGGTTACTCAAATTCATTTAGGGTTTGTCAAGGGGGTCCTGATTTTGTTCAAATTGTAGTGATAAACCTTATCAACCTGTTCGTTTCAAGGAATTGTATTCCTTGGAATCCAATTCCTAGGGAATGCGTCCAATTCCTTGAACCGAATGGTGCAAATGAACTCTATGTAATTGGGAATTTTAATTCCTAGGAATCCAATTCCCTCTAAAATGATAGATTTCCATTGCATTGGTCCAATGATGCAATGGAATTGGATTCCAGGGGTAAAAACAAAGGTAATTGAATTACCTCAATCGAACATAATTTTTTTTGGATTGGAATCCAATTCCAAGAATTAGATTACCCCATAATTGAATTCCTAGGATTCTAATTCTCCCAACCGAACGGGCAATAAATGAGAGTATTATTTCTTAGGGTTTCGTTCATATTGAAGATTCAAACACGAATTTTCGAAGATATGTCTCCATGGGTGTCTCTTTTTACTGAAGATTCGAACACGAATTACAGGGTTTCGTTACCACGCTTCTTAACTTGAATTATGCGGTAAATTCTTTTATTGATTTGTGTGGTTTATTTGGATCTGATTTGATTTTCCAATTTTTGTCTAATTGCAGTCTATTTTAGATTTCTTCTGTTGTCTTAGCTATCTATTTTGGATCTTATTTGATTCTTATTTACTTTGCATCATGACGGGGGAAGGCCCAAAGTCAAACTTTCAGAAGGACTCGCTGAGGATTATAGCTTAGATGTGCAACCTGTAATTAAGTACATACAAAATGGTGTTATCTTATTACACATGGAAGTAAAGAGAACTCAATCTCTCGTTCAGGTATAATGGCAATAAAGAGTATCTTCAATTTACAAATCTATTATATTTCTGATGTGTTAGTATGATTTTAATGTTGGGTTTTTGGGGTGTTTTGGGTATGAAAAGGTATTGATTGTTCGAATCTGGGTCAATACAAAAGAACACCACCAATCTGGTTGAATATTTCTTCTCCTGATGTAAGTAAAATAAACCAAACGCCTTTAGTTTAATGTATCATTTTTTTTAAACTATTAACTGATGGTGATGGTTTTTTGGGTTTGATTTACAGGTTGGAGATAAAAATTGTAAGTTTGTAGAGAAAGGGTTGACTCCATCTCATAGTTTTGACTTAGTATCGGTAATGTAGGTTCTGGAGAAGAGGTTTGTTCTCTTGGTGTTGCATTTGCTTTCATCTATAGAGAATGTTTAGCTGATTTTGCTCACGTTGCATGATCTCAAGTGCATAAATATTGTTGTTATTGGTATGGCAGTGCTCAATTATTGATATATGCATCTGTCGAATCTTACTCTTTTTTTTTTTGTATTTTTCAGAGACTTCCCTCCCATAGTCCTTGGAATCTTTAAATGCCCGCAGCAAACTTAAGGTCCAATAACAATTTAGATGCAATGATGTTTGGACAGGATCCCGTGAAGGCAGATGAAACAAATGACTTTCTTGATACTTTCATTAGACAAACAATAGGATAAGAACCCGTTCTTCCTTATTCTAGGACGGCTGACATCCCAACCCAGTGGATTCAGTTTTTTTAGCTCTTTAGACCCACAAGGTATTGACAAACGACTTAGCTTTCAAAGTTTTAAGACACTTGTAGTGTGAAAAGTCTTATAGCTAGTAAGTTTTAAAGGTGTTAGTTACTGCTTATTTGCATCCAAGAGTTAGTTTTGTTAGAAAATTTAATCACCCCATGATATGTATTAAAGTCCCTATGAAAAGGGACATAGGTGTCTCTGTAGCGAGCACATTCTAAAATCCTGAGGCCTTTGTTACCTTTGCTCAGGTGAAGTGGCCTCGGGAAGACTGAGAAATTATGTGAAGTGTCATAACTCCTAAGCAGGTATTTTGGGTTGTAGTTAGCATTAGGTTTCATCATGATACCAGTAAATGATTCAACATTCATTGTGCCTCTTTCTTTTTGTAGCAGATCTCTTTGGGTGGCCCTTGTATCCCAAGGTTCCGATGCAGAAGTGCGATAAGTGTGTTCGAGAATTTTGTTCTTTGTAGGTTGAAAAGGTTACTATCCTTCCTGTTGAAATATTGTTTCTCATTTCACTATCTTTATAGGTTTTGAGTCTCTCACTCATTTTAAAGAGTCATTTAAATTTCAATGAACAGAAATGTCAATTTTTTTTTCCTTTTCCACTACTTACGTAGAACATGTTAGCGCTCTTTAAAAAATTAGAGTATAAATGTAATATTTCGCTACAGTTGTATAATGGAAGTTTGCTCGGTATCTTGTTAAATTCTCTTTAGCCTAATGGTTTCAATATAATATGAGATCACGGTGAATTAACTAGTGAAGTTTGTTACCTCATTTAATTCTGTTATCTAATTTGTTTTCTGTATGTTGTTTAGGACTCTACTAAGATTAGGGATCTCATCGGAGCATTTTGGGATAAGGTAATTTTACTCTGCGTTTTACTTGAGCAATATAACTATAGCAACCATTCGGTCCATTCCTCCTTTTGGACCCAATTTCTCATTTATGTCCTGTGTTTCACAGCTGTCTGTGGATGAGGCTAAGGATGTTATATCATTTGATACTGTGATGTTGGAGGTAATGACCTGGTCATAAAATTCATATTGCTTTTTATTTTATTTATTGAAGTCAGAAGTTCATTTAGTTTATAGTTCTCAGTATTCTGTCTCTTGTATTTAGATAAATCTGATTCAAGTTGTTACTTCCCGCCCCAAATTATCTTTTTTGGACCTACTTGACCATTAGGAGAAGTGCATTATTGACTATGGATGGAGTAGAGCGTGAAAACCCATATTATTGCAGTACAACTATAATTATATCGCTACAGTTTTTATATTAAGGTTAGACGAGAATGCACTTAACTGACATGGACAACTCTTAGCTCTTGGGAAACAAACAGAAGACTGCATTCTATTCCTACACTATACATAAGCTTCAAAAGAGGAAAATCTAAATGACTTCAATGTTACAGAATAGAGGTACAGTAGCTCATTCAGAAAGTCGGTAGTCTATGGGTAGTGGTTAGAGCTCATGGAAAAGCAATAATTTATTCGACAGAGGCATCATGTAATTGTTGTTTTGTCTTATTCAGTTATTTTATAATATGTTTCCTGTT
This sequence comes from Papaver bracteatum, assembly GCA_023529315.1. NCBI lineage: Eukaryota > Viridiplantae > Streptophyta > Magnoliopsida > Ranunculales > Papaveraceae > Papaver > Papaver bracteatum. Next base: position 50,899 of record JAJJWX010003827.1, on the reverse strand, counting down.
TTTATATGGCATGTTATTTTCATTAGATGTGGTTTGTTTGGCGCAATATATGTGCATTTTCATCTATTGTTGGATGCTTTCTGACAAGAAATAAGTTGCAGGGAGTTCCTGGATCTGTAGTTGTAAGGGCATTGGCATCTTTTATCCATAAAACAGGGTTTTACTCTCTGCCTCAGAGTTATGTCAAGGCTGGTACTGCTCTATTCGTGTCAATAATCTTTTCTTCTCAAATCCATGGTTTTATAAATATGGGATTTGTTTAATTTTTTGATTTCTTTAGCGTTTCATTTAGTTTTAGGGTTTTAATCAATTTGTTACTTCTATTTTGTCCGTTTATTGTTGACAATTGATTGATTCAATTTTTTCTTCAGTGAAAATCAATTGAAATTAGGGTTGAGTTTCATAGGGGAAATTTGAGATTTTTTAAGTGGATTTCGTAGATGGGGGTAAAAACTTGTCTATGGAAGGGCCTTGATTTTTGGGTTATGCAAAATCTTGGGTTTTTGCTTCAGAGTGATATATTTTGTCAATATAGTGTTGATGTAAGAGTCTGAAATTGGGAAAATTTGAGGTTTTATTGTCAGATCAGCCTCATCAAAATGAGCAATTGAAATATATCTTCCAGTCAATTCATTTTTAATTTTTTCAATTTTCATGTCCAAACATTAATTTGAATTTGTTTCCATGTTTTCTTAGGATTGATCTGTTTTCACTTTAGTTTTCTCAGATGGGTTTGATGACATACTTTGTTGTAAAATGTTTATGATAAGTACCTAAGAGAATTTTAGTCTGGAAGGAAAGTAACAAAACATAGGTCACTGGAGAAATAATCTTAGGTTCTCTAGTTTGTTCATACTAACCAATGATGAGTATTGTGTTGTATTTATAAATTAAGCTGTTTGTCATTTATGTTTAATTGTTTATTCACTTTCTCAATATGTATGCAGGTCCAATCTTTGCTTGACGATGCTAAGGTAGGTTCTTTCTAGTCCCCTTGTTGTGGCAGGGAGTTCTAGCAGCTCAATTGCTGGTTCAGGTCATTTGTTTTCTTCAACGTCAATGTAAAATCCTATCTACTCTCTGTTAAATACTTATTACCTCTATATGTTATATACTCCTATTGCAAGGTTGCCGACTGATGAAATGCCAGTGTAAAAAAATTTGTGTTATATATTACAAGTAAACAACACAGAAATGTCCATTTATAAGTGCTTCTGACTATACAATTGAATTGTACAAATTCTTAAATAGGTGTAAGTGTTAGTTCATTTCTGCAGACAGACATTTTTTTTTCTTTTTTTCTTTCTTGATTGGCAAAACCTGTGGTATTCTCAGTACCTTGCTTGTCACTAGTATATACGCATACCTATTTGTCGAAGCTTTCTCCAGTCACCATCTTGCATAATCTGTATATACTCACAAGGCATAAACAATATTACTTTCTGCTTAAAGGTCCGGACCTGAATTAGTAATACTTCAATTGCAGCGGGAGCCTCAAAAAAGTCTTCCGACCAACTTGAGGTGTGTCACTCTCTCCTAGTTCATATACCTGCTTTTTTCATCTCTTGTGTTTTCATGTTTTAACTTGATTTATGCCTAATGACACTTGTCATTCTGTTTTGCATTAATATGAGCAGTTTCAAACGAAGCTACGAGTATTCAGTGACATTGCCAGTTATGTTGATCAAGGATGGGAAGAGGAAAGGTAATGTCTTCTACCTTGATATACTTTCTTGTGTTAGCTTCCTGTACATATACCTAGATGTGCATATATAGGTTTCTGTTGTTGACCAGATACTTGTTGACCCATTACTCAGGTTTGCTACTCTTGGTGGGTTAATTCAAGCCTAATTCTGATCGATAGAGTTTATTGGATTGACAAAGACAAGTTTGTTGGGTTCATTCTAGATTGTAAGGTACCCACTTCAGTTTCTCGTGGGGCTGATTTCTTTACCAAATTTTCATTTGGTGGTGTTCTATACAGTTTGTGAACTTGATCAGAGTTGTGTTCAAAAACATGTATCCCCTTGAAGGTTGAACCCTTTCATTGTATCGCTCCTTTTAATGAAGAGTGATTTTGCGGTTTTTTCTTCTCCAATTTAATCTGGCAACTAAATGTTAAAGCAGTTTCGATGGGTCTCTTATCTTCTTTTTGTGTGTGTTTTAGTAGCTTCTTCCCTGTGTGCATGAAAGAGGGCAGTATTGAAGGAAGATATGATACTTAGAAGGAATGTGCTGTTAATAGTAAATCTGCTGGAGGGATTGGATTTTCTGTACCCAACATTGGTGCCACTAGGATTGAAAGTGGTGTGATTCTTTTGAGTTAGGATTTTTGGTGTTATTCTTATTATAGTTAACTTCTTGTTGTGATGATTTATGAAGTGTAAAGTGCTAGTTGATTGCTAGTGAAAATTGTATGGGAGGTGGAAGGAGTGTGTGTGGAGTAACTCATTAGTATATATGTTGTTTACGTGCCATTGTCGACATAGATTTCAGTCTAGGAACTAAACAGTAGTATTGTTGGTGAGTGCTTATAAATTCAATGGTTTGTGGGAAAAATCATGTCGGGTATCAAACTTAATCTTATCGAGCTTGAACCTTGTGAGTGAAAAATTTGTTGGATTTGGGGAGTGAATATGAATTAACGATGTGCAATTTCTTCTACTTGCAGAGATTTGTAGGATCTTTCTCTGGAATGAACACTGGCTACTGAAATTCATAATCTTGTGTACACGAAGTCGATGTAAGCATCTGTGAGCACTAGCCTAATTTCTTCATAAATATATTAACCCACTTATGCAAGGATATTGACTGAGCTATTCCTTGCAGAATTTTGCGCATCAACTCATTTTCTGAAATAATTCCTATAGGGATTAGAGAACTGGAGGAGTTGAAGAATTTGGACCTGGGATTCAACAATTTTGATGGACCTCTTTCATTCAACCTTGGATCTGGCGATAATATGTCCCTTGTCATCCTCTTTCATCCAAACTGTGTTATCTCTAGGCACAGTTGAAGTTATAACTACAAGGCTATCAAAATCTGGCTCCCCTGCAATCCTTTTTGATCTAGTCTGTGCTCTTTTGTCTTGGATGGAAGGTCTTCAAGTCTTGACTTAGAAGACGCTATCTCAGAAGCTGGTGTTTTTGGTAGTACCATAGCTAATAAAGTCTTGACCTTGATTTAGTTGTACTCACTTGTACAATACTGGATCTTAGGAGGTGTTGATAAGTAATTTGTTTTATTTCAGGATTAGAGTCAAAGTGTTGTGTCTGGGAAGCTTGCAGCTATGGATCAAGAAGGGATTGTCTCATGCGTCATGCAGTGCCATTATGAATCTGGTTTGTGAGCTAATTCAGTAATTTCTCAATTGCGTTTTTCAGTTTATTCTCACTGAATTCAAGGGTATCCTCTGGTAGCTGTATTGACCCATAAATAGTGATATATTAGCTAAAAACCCCAAGAGTAGACATACTTCCAAATATTGTCATGAATCAACTATTTAGACAAGAGCCTAATCCACAATGCCTTTCTTGCATTCACCGATAAGATAACAATATGTCAAAAAGTAAGTTTTATCCTCTTTTTCTGTTGTGCAGGTGGCTCTGCTAGTAATATTGTTGCAAGTCCTAGCTCTCCTTGACAAGCTAGATGTGCTCCACTTGTTGTACACAACCAATTTAGCTTTCACTTAGGTTGTTATCTGCTAGAAAGAACTAAAATTGTGTTAGGCTACATTTTTGGAAATTTAGCTACACCTGTTGATTGTATAAAGATTTATAAATTAATATTACTCGACTCTTGTCTTTTCTCGCAGGTGCTGAGAAGGAACCCCTTATAATATTTGTCCTTGATTTAGTAGCAGGGTTTCGAAACCCCGTGTCGTTCACCATACCAAATATGATTTGCAGGTAAAATGGAAGTAGATACTAATGTTAATTTATAGATAATTTGATGAATATAGTTTTTCTTACATCAGGTATAGATATCACTAAGTTGTTAGCTGGTTGTCAAGACTTGGTTCAGTTGGGTCAGTTTTACCTTAATCATCGTCAAATTTTGTTTACCAATCTATAATGCGTGTAAAAACTCTCAGCTCATGGTTGTCTGTTTTGAACTGTATTGATAACCTAGCAGAAACATGGTATATTATGACTTTTTAACATGCTATGTCCTGGACAGTTATTTGTCAAGATTTATGCTTGTTGTTTATTGATCAGACATCCTTTAATAGACAACTAATTTACTAATTTTGTAAGCTTTTATGCCCCCGTAAGTATATGGTCTTATTGACCAACATAGTGGGTCAAAACTGAATCGTAGTGCTTGCGGGAACTTCAGTTGAATTTTCTAGTCTCTCATATATGTGGTTGAAACTTTGAATTGTAGGGTGACGATTGCTTGTAAACTAGAGACTCTGGAATAAGTTGAGGAAAATCTCTTGCCATGAGTCTGGAGTCTACCTAACCATCTTCAACATCAGTTTTCAATATTTAGTTGTGTATAAATGAATAGTTGCTCTTCTGTACTTTAATCAATCAGACACTAATTTTTCCATCTTTGAATAAAATTTGCGTAAAAAACTCCAATATAATTCTTCCATGTCCCGACATCCATTGTCCTTGTGTCCCGACATCCATCATTTGTGTCCCGACATCCATCATTTGTGTCCCGACATCCATCATTTTTGTCCCGATATCCATCATCCCTGACATTGGAGCACAACTTTTTTCTTTTTCCTTTAATGAGCAAATCTTTGAGTCAAAACCTCTTTTATATTTAGGGATGGGAAAGCTATCACATGGGTTTATTTATTATTTGGACTGATGTTTGTCTCAGTTCCACTTTATTGTCGGATGTGATAAGTCCAACTTTTTATTCCACGGTATTGTTTATTGTCGGATGTTCAGCTATGACAAGTTCAACTTTTTATTCCACTTTACTGTGACAAGTCTAACTTTTTATTAATAAGATTGAAATGTCAAATTATATTGCTGGTAAAGTTGTGAAAAGTCCAATGGTCATGTTCATAGCCCGTAACATTATTATAAATTTCTTTTGAGATGTTGTACAAAAAAAATTAGAGTAACCTACAGACAACTACACATTTTATGCTTTGAAGTGATACATTCACCGCGAGTTGACCGGGATGTTTAGCAGGGGTGGGTTTAGTGTGCGTATTACCCCTCTCTTTCTTAGATCAACCAAAGATCAATTTGCGACCTACCTACCACATTGTATCCATGAGAAATTTATCTTCCCTCGATGACTTTAGTGTTGCAAAGAATAAAATAGAATGTGGTTACTTCCAATTTTGTTCTCCTTTGCATTAATAGGTATGAAATTCCATCGCGCATATAAACCAGGCTAAATTGGGTCTATAAGAATTAATTGGGGCCTATCAGTACGTGACAAAAAAAAAGTTTGAAGTAAAATGGAAACCCCCTTAACCAACTATTTTTATAATGGCTAATTTATCCCTGATTAATTTGTGTTAATTCTGGTGATTAGTGGTAAAATATTGTATTAGATGTGAAATTAACTTGTGTTAATGAAAAATACGTGCCAGAGGCGAAAAATACATGAGGGAGGTGAAAATGTGTTACGTTTTTAGGAGATTCCTTACTGCTATTGGGGGGGGGATAATTTGATATTCCTTTCTACACATGGTCAATATAAGACCTTAGAGATAAGATGACACGTGGACCTTTAATGTCCATTCCTTTCTATTACAATTATTGACCACCTACCACTATGTAAAAATAAGCTTATAAACAGAAGTTGTTCACATGAACAAAACTGACTGCATCCTCATATGCTAGCTAAATTGGCTGTCTGCACAACACTTGTTCACAAACACATTTTCATCACATTACTCAATGGTATCAAATCATATCAAACGTGTCATGTTAAGTACAAGAGGTAGATCAAGGAAGTATGCACAACCAGTCAAATCAAGAAAATGATTATGTGTGCAGCTATTATCCACAGTGTTAATTCCCTTCATTATTAGTAGTAAAAAAGCTCTCATTTGATTCCACAATTTGTGCAACATATATATACATAAGTAACTACGTGCAAAAAGTATGCACAACTAGTCAAATCAAGAAAATGAGTTTAGAAAACAGTTTTTTTTTTTTTTTTTAAATATGAACAAACACATTAATATGAAGTTGTGTAGAACATATCCACCACCAAAACCTGTGCAGGAAATATCAACAACTAGACCCTGTGCAGGGAATATCCACAACTAAAAGGTTATTTTGGTCTTCCCACAACAAATCTATTATCTCTGACTTTTCATCTTTCCTACCAATAATTTATGAATCATTTGATATTCTATTTCAATTATTATTTCCATCTCTACACATGGTCAATATAAGACTTTAGAGATAAGATGACACGTGGACCTCTAATGTCCATTCATTTCTATTACAATTATTGACCACCTACCACTATGTAGAAATATATATTTTTTAAACAGAAGTGTTCACATGAACAAAAATGACTGCATTCTCATAAGCTAGCTAAATTCGCTGTCTGCACAACACTTGTTCACAGTCACATTTTCAACACTTGTTCACAGACACAACACTTTGACACGATGATAATAATATTTAATAGGCAAACAGCTTAAGAGAGATGAATTTAACACTTCAATAGGAGCTAACAAGGATCTTTGTTAGTTTTCATGGGCGTAACTGTTCTATAAAGATCATGAAACCCTGTCAATAATCAAGTAACTGAAGCATAAATATAGACATTCATCTATGCTTGGTTACTAGAATAGAATTGTCAAGCAAATTACTCCGATTTTTATTTCATTAGCCTTGTTAACTTAGTATACGCCTTTACCGAATATCATTGCCAGATCATAGTAACCAAACATTCCAAAATCCTTTTTTTAAATCTATGTGTTATCTTCATTTGATCATCTTCACGTACTTCTTTGGACTGAACTCTTACCAAAAAGGAGTGAGCCATGAATGTTATTGCAACACTGGATAACAACAACAATATGCATGCTAACAAATTCATTCAATTGACCTTCCAACTTCGGAACTTCCCATTTCCAACAACTTCAACACAAGTTAAAAACCAAATTTTCCCCTAAACACTTCAACTCTTACAACCAACATTGTTAAATTTCCCTAATCAAGTCTAACACTAACAATCAAACACACAAAATGGTCAAAATGCAGGATAGAAATTTCAGACCCTTCTGTTCAAATAACTTGTCTTTAGGTTCCAATCTCTCATGTTTAACAAGTATGAGCTACAACACTAATAAAAATTGAAACTTCTAGTTGATAATTATCTTAAAAATCAAAACTTTAACCCAAAACCATGTAAAAACTAGAACAAAATTAGGGCAAAATATATTAGAAAAAAACAACCTGAGCAACAACAGCCGCAAAAGACATCCCAAGTGGAAGAGTTGATATTAACAGAATGATTCTTGTGATCCAAGCAAGGGTCCGTCTGACCAGAAGTATCTCCACAATAAGAGTTGGACTAGCTGTGGAGGCTTTCTCTTCCAACAACCTGGAGATGACTCGTACAATTTGACCTGTCTAAATGAAACATTGCACATACTGCTGAGCTACAACCAAAGAGCATGATGGACAAAATATATAAGGAACAATGAAAGGAAACAATTCAATCTCTTTCAGAATTTACAGCCCACAAATGAGCTTAATAATGTTCCATAAATAGCGGAACTGGTTGTTATAAAAGAGTATTCACTGGTTATGAACAAAGCTTAACTTAATAAATAGTTCTGCTAATCAAGGGTGATCATTTCAAAACACCTTGAAGGCATCAAAGGAAGGATCCGAGAAGGAACAAAATTAATATATGGTCTAATATTAAGTTATTAGATCTCAAGAATACCATGGCATACCTCAGCACCATTATAAAGTGTCAGTGGCTACGGTCATAATATGCTCGTAGACATGATAAGCCTTGTCCTTCTTTCTGTAGCCTTGAGTATTTGAAACGATTACAATAGGTTTTCATCAACACTCATCATGGCACCAACATTATCAACTTCCCCACAGTAATTGGGCGCAAGAGAATATTGTAACAAGCTACCTGTTCACGGAGACCTCATACGCATCGTCTATAACCTGCACCCTAAAGTGATCTCATTATTCCTTGATTGATTTTTTTTTCTTCATATTTTTTAATGTGCAGATATTATCCACAGAATTTTTTAGATTGCAATTATATTAGTGTGCAGATATTATCTACAACTTTTTTTAAGTGTTCAGCTATTATCCACAATGTTCTTTATAGTGTGCAGCTATTATCCACATGATAGTAAATAGCACAAAACCACATGATAAGAGTGTCTCTATCAATCAAGTAAAATTTCATTCGAGCTCTGCATTTCTATTGAGCATTTGTAAAAACAGTTGAGAAATTCACAAATTAGATGGGCCAATAGAGTGGATTTAGAACATCACCTGAAAAAGTCAAGAAGTGTTCCTATTTACCAATTTATCACTGCCAAGGAGCTAAGAAAGTGTAGTCTTTCCAATCCTACCATTAGCCCGAAATTCGGAACTTAGAGATTCAGAAAATAGCAACACATAAACATTGATAACATACTATTAAAGTGAAATTTCTTTATTCTTTTTTCCCTACTAGGCATGTAAAATATGCTCAAGGTCAAGTTTCTACATAAATTTTTACTGTCGACGCAAAGGAAAACTCGGTACATATCCTAATGATTTACAGAAATCCCATCTTTTCAACAACTTGAGTTCAAAGCAAAAACGTGCCAGGAAATATTTCGTCATTATTTTTCTGCCCAAGTCCTGACCATTTTCCTGGGACTGTGCTTGCAGTACCCAAGTCTAAAACAGTAATCCCCTTATCAATATCCTATTCAGCAGTAGCAAGTATGGTCTGACCTGCCTTTACTTTTACCAACAGTCATGCTCAAGTCCTGAACATTTTGATGAACAAAAGGTAACACACTACGAGTTAACAAAGACTAAAATATGTGTAGCATATATATACAATCTCCTACAATATAATAGACTAGTTGTACCTAGCCCTTATCAGAGCGACATCAGTACATTGAGGATTAGAAAGGAACCCGTCTGATCCCCCACTATGCTTAGACCCGACAATCGATATTAAAAAGCTATATTCCGACAGGCTACGGGAGTCAAATCTCTCTAAGCTCTTTGTCATGTCTTTCAGAACACCTACACCAAACAAAGTTTTTGCTGTAAAATGAGAATGGGAAAAAACTAGCAACTACGGGAGACATGTCTTAAAAGTGGCATATTATCCTCTGCTAACATGTTTAGAAAATACCAGGGAGTAGCTACTACTTCACCACATTAGACCTATGATATATTATGACTTGCTTTCGAGGATAAGGTTTTATATGCCAAGTGCACCAGGTAGCTAGCTAAAAACCTTTCTTTTATGATTTCCCATAATTCATGTCCAGTATAGCATGAGAGTCGTGATAGGGGTAGCCTAGCCTTAATCTGTTCTACTACAGTATTAGGAAGATACTGGTGAATTTGTTAAAGATTCCACTCTCCAAGATGCAGGTCCATTAAGTCCTTAACTGTTAAATGTTGCATATGCTAAGGCACAAAATTAACTGAAGAATGCAAAAGAACCTTCCCTAACCAAAGGTGATCATTGAACCCTGGTCATCCATCAAGGAGATGGTTCACTGGCAGCTACGACTGGCCATGTTCTCACTGGAATCAAACACAATTCATGAACCCTTGTGTATACTCTAAACTTCTCTGAACCAGACGCCATTAGCTACCAAATCAAATAGCAGCAACTCATCCAAAGCTCCCTGTTATCTCAGTTTGAAACTCTTTACAAAATTGTACGCAAATCCCCTTTTCCTGTCAGTGTCAAAAACTCCTCCTAGCCTAGCCCTCATAACCATCGAGCCCTGGCCACAGCAGCACAAGACCAAGGAAAAACTGCAGCTTTTATCGGATATACTTCTTGCTCATTCTTCGGCTAAAAACATCCCCCAATTCTTCCCTGACTCGAATTTGCTTGCTGCCAGACTAACCCATTTCTCTTTATCTTCATAGACTCTCTTTACCTTGGTCACAGACCCAGAACCCATGGTCTAGCTGATTGCCTGAATTTGGTGCAGCAACAAAGCAATTTGAACTTGAACAGGTAGTTCGGGCATTTCTTCAAACAGCTTGTATGCGTGAAGCTGATAATTGAGACTTAATCCATTCTGCTGCTATATAAAGTCCCTTTCGACCTGCAATTTCAGATTGGAGACAAGCACATGCTCATAAACCTTCTCAAACACACATACATTCATTCAGTCATCACACACGTTGGTTATCTTCTCGGCAAAGCTCATAACTCGCTGTTAACTTCTTTCCTTGCTGATTTCTGTCCCAGATTCTTCTTCCAACTCGATTCATTCTGTCTTGTATTGAAACTTCTCACCATTTCCTCCACTGAATCAATGACATCAGAACTCCGTTTCTTCTTCACCGATTTCCTTGTTTGTACTTCGAGTTCTCACAGTAACCTATGTCTCCATCTTCACTCAGCTACAAGACCTGTCCTAACCCTTGGCAAACGACCACAAGAACCTTGGCTAGCCGCTGGTAGACTTGGTTGGACAACGGTGTAACTGGGATAGTTGCATCCGTTGTAGTATGGCATTGCGCCTCCAAAGCGATCCACGGGAACCATACCGTATCCAGGCAAAAACATAGGGTTAGCACCAGTAGGGGGGTAAAAAGGAACATACAGCGGGTAGGTACTGAAGTGATTAGGACCAGTACTAAAGTGATGACCAGCCCATGAATTACTATCGTGACGATATCCTCTTCCATCAAGAGTGCCATAACCATTACCCGAGTGATGACTATTATTGTTCCCATCTCTAGGTATAGCTCTTTTGACCTCCACTGATACATCGTTCAGTTCATAGTGATTCTGCTGCATGACTTTCTCTACAGATTCTTCCGACTCAAAAGTAATAAACCCAAAAACTCTAGCTCTCTGAGTAAATTTATCATACATCACGACTACATCGGTAATATTACCAATTTTTCCAAAAAAATTACTCAGTTCTTCTTTAGTTATAGTAGACAGTCCACCTACAAATATCTTCTCAGTCTTAAACCAGTCATTGTTATGAACATCATCACTCACACTGATACTGTTGTTTGAGCTGTTACCATGTGTTTGATATGAACGGTCGACTTGCTGTTCAGTTCTTGGTAATGCTCTTTTCACATCTACCTATGAAACACCAAAAAGAAAACAAACCAAAAAACTCTATAAACATAGAAGGAGAAAAAAAAACTTGTCAAACAAAACCAATACCAAATTTCTAGTGCAAGACTCACCAAACCTATGGTGGCAAGCGAGTCTTGCACCTCTCACAGGCTATCAAATCCCCTACCCATACCATAAAAGTTCAATTTCACCCAAAACAACAAATTATGGCTTCTGGGTACACTCCCTAGGAATGGAATGAACACAAGAACAATCGCATATTTCGGTATTCTCCTGTGGGTACTTAAAATTTTCAATTTTGTCAAATTTACTTGAGCTAAAAGATCATTCAAGAAATAAAAAAGGCTTATCCAGAGACCAAATATCTTTTTTTTTTTTAAAATATTGGACACAAAACAAAAGGGTCTTATCAGAATGTAGGAACCACCTCTGCTTATTAGGTTGTGCCTAAATCAGATCTACAAATTAAACCTAGACCATGCGAGAAAAAAGAATTAAGAAAAAACAAGAACTAGCAATATGAATTCAGAAAAAACAAGCAATACTAAATTAAAGATGTAAACGGAAAGATGGGTATGATTAAATTAACCACTCTTCCAAGTATAAACGGAAAGGTGATTACCAGAACCAACAAACCATTTAAGATTAGTCTTAAGGATTTCTCTGCCCCCTAACTATCCAGTGTAACAATTTGTTATATGCAACTAAAATGAAAATGAAAAAAAAAAACACTCACAATCTCACTTCAGGTCTGTGGTTGGTGCAGCCACTATGGCAAAAGAACGGACTTGGCCAGCATTCCCACACAAAGCATCGGCCAGCTCTGGAGCCATGTGCGGAGAGAGGTTCCACAAGATTATTATTGAAGTGGAACGAAGATTTGGTTGTATTGCTGTGATGAACTGAAACAAACTAACAAGATCACGGGAGTCACGGTCAGTCTTGAATACTTGTAGCTCGTAGCCACCTCAAGCTTAGATGATATTTTGTCGATCCACCCTGAAATTATTGAAATGTGAAGGAAATTTTAGATTGGGACCACAAATAAGAATGAAGACATGTATTGGACATAGACATTTCAAGTTTCAACATTCTGAAACAGAAGGCAGAAGATCAAGTACATTAGGAGCTCAACATATATGTAACTCTACTCTATGTATAATATAACTTAGATTCGAACCACTAATTGTGTTATTCGAATTTGCTCGTCTTACAATGAGTACCGTAATAAAGGTAAGCCTAACAGTCGGTAAAGATCACTTTTATATTTGGATGAAATTGGAAAAAAAAAATTCTCCAGATTTTACTTACACTTATTATCGTGAACCGTATTAAGCAGTAACCTTCTATATTAAGCAGTAACCTTCTATTAGAGTTAAACATTGGATAAATGAATGAATTTAGTCATGCTACCTGAACAAACACTTCTATAACGCCTGGAACGCTAAACATACTTCGTTACGAACTACAAGTAGCATCAAAATTGGGGTGCGCTTACCTGTCCAAGCAGAAAAGCGTTTACTTGTCCAAGCAGAGAAGCAATACATGCACCAGTATGGGCAAGAGGACCTTCTTTGCCTAGTGAAAGTCCACCTCCACTGGGGACATTGGAATAGACTGTCCACGGAAGTTCAAATCACATTCCAATTAAGACTCCATTAACATGCCCACATTTGAGATATATGCGCAGGGAACATACAAACTGATCAAAACTGTATAACACTGAAATATATTCAAAAATGGAATACCCATAACATCTTCATTCGATGATTCCGACACAGAATCTGCTCCCAAAGAGTAAATTATTGCAGCCTAATCTCAATTCACCATATAATAATTTCTTAAATCAACAGTCTTAATTCTTCTAAAAATCACTTGTCACAAAAATCATCAATCCTCCTACCAATTACTCAAAAAGGAACCACATTTGAACATCAAAATCCAAAACCCAGGTTTTTATTTTCCTTCCAAAAACAAAAAACCCAAATTTCCAACAACAAATCCTCAATTAAACTCAACCCCTAAGTTCAATTTTCGTTTTCAATCCCTAAATATCCAAATTACTCAATATTTGATTATAAATTCAACAACATCTGGTTACCTCAACCATATCGAATATTCAAACAAAAAAAAAAAAGATTTTAAGGAAATTGATAAATTCTAATCCATAGGGAAAGAGAATCAAAACCCTATTTAATAAGACAGAGAACCCAATCATGAACAGAATTGAATAACCTGGATCAACGATGATTGCAATGCTTCTTTCCCCGCTAACACAAGAGAGAAAATGCAAGACCTGCTCTTGTTTCACTCCTGAAAATAAAGCTCCCTGGTTGCCTCTCTTGAAGAGATTGAATGATGATTGTAAGGAATAGAAGATAAAGGAAACCAAGAAGAGAAATAAGAATGAGAGGAAGGACAGGAATGGGAAGAAGAAGAAAAATCAGTGATAAAGATTGAAGAGTAAGATCTCATTAAAAAAAAACCATCTAGCCATCGAGAGAAGATTAGTAACAAATATTTCACTAATCGCTATATAATTTTTTAATAATCACCGTATAATGTTTGTATAATCACATCCAAATATTCAAAGTCGGGCATCACAAAATGTATATCCACAAACCGAAACAAATCTGTTGTGCCTATGCTCACGACACTTGGACAGTATCTACACTCTTATCCCAACATCCACGTAATGCATGGTTAAATAATAACCGGTAACCGTAAAAAATAATAATTAATAAACAAATCAAATGTTGGGTAAGGATAAGGTACGGACAGGATAAAATAAGTCATAAAATAAAAAGTTAAGGAAAAAATAGTCCGAATACCAAAATACATTTATTTTTGGTCACACCCGCCAACATAACATAGTTCTCACTCTATTAACCGAATCAAGCATAATTTCAGCCAAACACCCGTTGGTATTATTGTCTTCTTCAGTTCTTCTTTATTTTTTCCTTTTTCAGCAATTATTTTTTTAGCACTACCCTCTTCTACTGATATTCTTCTTCTCTTGATTCCTCTAGCCATGTGCTCATCTTTATCTAACTGACTTTCATAGATTCTCAGAGTGGTTGTAGCTTCAACTAAAGATTCCATATTTCCATCCTTCTTTTCTTGTTGAACTTTATTTTCGTCTTCCTCTTCATTGATGAAAATTCTTGGAAAGTGCCTTCTGTATTCTATGATTCTAGCCTCATATTTGTTCCCTATGTGATCAACATACCAAACAATCTCTTCTACATGTGCTTTGAGGAATACACACAGAAGATTCTGAGTTTTATAGTTAAAAGCTCTCGAGAAATTCACCAAAACATGTGTTGTGGGCTTCGGATCCTCTGTTGCAAAGTACCCATGTTCCTCTGTTCCTTCCAATAGTTAGTAGACACGTATCTTCAATTTTAACTGCCATATAACTTAGAAATCTTGACAATTACATAGTTGATTAATTTAAACGATTTTCAAAGAGGAAAGTAAGGAAATAATTAATCTTCCTTGTTTACCTTCCTGGTTTTTCTGTTCTTTTTTTCTTGGAGAATTTGGATTTCTCATTACAAGTACCCGATAAAATTTAGTACACTTATTAGGTGACTGCCGCTATATGTTCTATACGAGACTACGTTTTAGTAAAAAAAAAAAAAAAAAAAATTTGAAGGAAACATAAGAAATTATATTAATCCTCACAAAAAGTGAGGCGTTGCATAATACAATTTGGTGGTTCATCATGATACCACCATCTGTTTATAAAATTTGAAATTGCGTATTGAACTAAATCATGCGCAATAGAGTTAGCATCTCTAGGATCAACTACAAATCTAATTTCGCTAAATTCCTTGATACTGTCACGAATGGAGAGAACCGTTGAGCGAATCCCCCATGGAATCTCATTCGTATTCCCTGTCACTGCTTTTGGAATTTCAGCAGCGTCTCCTTCCACTATAATCCGTGATAGTTGAATTCACTTTGCCAGTTGGATTCCAAATCCATAATCTTTAGCCTCCGCTACTGTTGCTGAGAAAGTATCAAAACAGATAGCACCACAACCCAAGTGATTGCCCGAAGAATCCACTGCAACAGCTTCCACCGCACCTTTACCGTTGTTGTATGCTGCATCAACATTGATCTTCACGTAAGAATTTGGTGGAGGTTCCCAAACAGCTAAATTATTTTCATTCACTGGAATCTCTTCGCAATAATTTAAAGCATGGTGAAGATCAAAAGACTTAAAATCTTCTAAAGCTTTTTGTAAACAGGAGGCCACAGTTACTGAATTATTGTTGAAAACTTGTTCATTTCTGACTTTCCAAATATTCCATAATAAGCAGGAACCCAAGTTAAGCATAATTCCTTGATCTTGATAATCTAACCAATGTCTAACAACTTCCATTGAACTCCCGCCTTGAATCGCAATCAGAATGGGACTAGCTTGAAATACATTTAGAGCAAATTGGCAATTGAACAGCAGGTGGAAGATCGACTCCTCTGCCGAGTTGCACATGGGACATACGTTTTGGACATGAATATTGTATTTACTTAGATTTTCAAACACTGCGATCCATTCATGAAGAACTTTCCACAAGAAGTTCTGAATTTTCGGTATAGTTTTGATCTTCTTCCAAAAAAAAATCCAGGGACCATAACTGAAGTTGTTGGCGTACTGTCAGATAGAAGCTTATAACTAGAGCTGGCAAACAAGCCGAAAACCCGCGGGTTGTCCCGAACCGGCCCGTAGAAACCCGCGCCCGGCTTGGCTCGGTGTTTAAACAAGCCGGGTTAGGGTTGGAGAAATGATGGCCCATAAGAAAACGGGTTAACTTGGACCGGACCGTGAATCCGCGGGTTCAACCCGTTAACCCGTCAAAATCCTTAAGTAATAAATTTTATTTAATTTCCACCGTCAGATCATATAGGATTAATCCTATTCGTACGTCTAAGATATAAAAGGATAAAGAAAACCCTAGCGGACAAACCATTTCTTCTTCCTCTTTCTTTTCTTTCTTCTCTTTTCTTTCCAACCGTGGCTACGCCTCCTCACCAGTTTTGTTTCTTTCTTTCTCATCTCTTTATCTCCTCTTGTTTGTAAGAAGAAGAATATATTATAATAGATAGAATCTCAAGAAGAAAAATTTTCAGGGTTTATAGTTTCTCAAGAAGAATAAGTACCCCTGCTAAAAAAAAGATAACTATGCAATTTTGGATCCTGGGTTGAGATTTGTTTTCTCTTTTTGTTTTTGATTTGGTGATTTTATAGGGAAAGTGGAATTTTTTAGGGTTTTATGAGATAAATCACAATTGAAAATCCCCTTCTTGGTATTAAGACGATTATCAATCTCTTCTTCGATTCTTCTTTCAGAGTTTCAACAAAAGAAATTGAATAATCGAGGCCTGTTAGAATATATTGTTCTAATGCTAATCTCTGGATTTGTGAATTTAATTTTAGAGCTTGTAAATCTGATGAACATTAATCGTTGAGGCGTGCTCTCTTTTTTTGCGATTTCGATAACCTTATTAGTGAAATCGATTAGATCCACCATGTTTAAGGAATTTGATTCCTGAGGACTGAGAAGAATTTTTCCTTAGGAATTTCTTGTGATATTGCGGCTATGTGATGGTTTTCAGTGGGTGCTGCTTAACCATCATATACTCATGTATCCTGATCTACTTTTTTGGATAGTGAAAAATTCGTATTTTAATTTTGTGTGATTGAATTTTGTGGGATTCAAATGGTAATTTGTCTAAAGGTGCAATTGCAAACCTAGTTGATGAAGTTCATGCAGCTGCAGTTCACAGTGATAATCAATTTCATACTTATCAATTGCAAAGCTCACTGTAAGAAAATGGAGTGATTATATGTATGTTGGGTGTTACAGGGAAGGATTTGAAAGGATTTGTAACTTATCCTTGTAATAACTGTGTTTGATCCTTGGAATTTGTCATAAATTAACTTAATTTAATTTTTAACTAAACAATCCGGGTAACCGTAAGCCCGCAAGCTTTACCCGCTACTGGTGCGGGTTGAAGAAATGTCAACCCGTAAAGAATATCAACCCGCAAGCTTTGACCCGTTAAACCCGTAACTCGCGGGTTGGGTAACAAGCCAGCCCCGGCCCGCCGGTTTGCCAGCTCTACTTATAACACGACTTTGAATAAAACTGACCTGAAGGTGTTTTAAGCCACATTAACTTATCCTGAACTTCCTAATCTTGCGGAATATAAATCTGAGAGATAATCTCCACTTGGCCCATCGGAAATAAAACCAATAATAACTCCATATTTCATATTCTTTGACCTTGAACAAACAATTCCGATACCCAGGTAACCTGAATGTTTGAATTATAAAGCAAAGTCGGTATGAACCCTGGTAAGTTTGGAATCCATGGATCTTTCCAAATTCGAATATTATTCCCAGAGCCAATGAACCAGCAGCAGTTGTTCACGAAAATATTTCCTGACAGAGATCATATCTTTCCAAGTATTCGAATCACCTGGCTTAGATTGATAGTCCCAAAAGGAATTGTTTTGTAAGTACTTCCCATGAAATAATTGCCCCCATTCAGAGTGTTGGTCTGTCAATAACCTCCACACCAATTTTGCAACAAGAGAAAGATTAACCAATTCCATGTTTCTTATTCCCAGCCCACCATCTTCTTTAACTTTCATTGCCTTTTCCCATCTGAAGAAGTGTTGCTTCCTTGTATTAACTTCATGTCCCCACCAGAAAGCTCTTTGATTTTTAGCCATATGGTTTGTGACACCTTTGGGTAGAATACACGTACTCATTGAATACACTGGAATTGTTGAAAGAACACTCTTAGACAAAACAGTTCTCCCAACTTGATTAACAAAGAAGCATCTCCAACCTGAAAGTTTAGTGTCAAACTTTGAATTTAATAGTTCAAACGTCTCAATTCTCCTGTCTGATTTCAATGGATAAGTTCCCAAGTATTTTTCATCTTTTTGCATTTCCTTAACACCTAAAATCTGAATTGTTTTACCTATGGAAAAAGAATCACACCCTTTGTTAAAGTGTATTGAGGATTTCAAGAACTTTATAGCTTGTCCTGAGATAGCTGAGTAAGTATCCAAAATACATTTAAGGTGATACACATTCTCCTCTGAATTTTTCCCAAAAAAGAACAAGTCATCGGCAAACATTAAATGACTAATGATTGGTGAATGATTATTTATCTGAAATCCACTATAAAGGCTTGTAGTTTCATACCTTTCCATCAATAGAGATAAACCTTGTGAGCAGATGATAAACAAAGTATGGGAAAGAGGGCAACCTTGCCGTAGACCTCTTCCACTTTTGAAATTCCCATATGGAGCACCATTCAAAAGAATAGAAAAAGATGTTGAAGTAACACAGTTCATAATCATGTAATGAGAGTGATCATGAATTCCCATTTGCTGTAACATGAAGCTTAATAAAGACCAAGATACTCTATCATACGCCTTGGACATATCCAATTTAAGAGCAAAGAAACCTTGTTTAGATTTAGATTTGCTCATATAATGAAAGATTTCTTTGGCTATAACCACATTATCTGTTATTTGCCTATTTTTCACAAAAGAATTTTGAGACCAAGATATCAATAAACCCAAGAAAGTACTAAGTATGTTAGCTAATAATTTTGCTACAAACTTATACAACACATTACACAAGAGATGGGTCTAAAATCCACTGGTGATATTGGGTTTTTGATTTTTGGGATGAGGCTGATATGAGTTTGGTTTAACTTACTCGGAATGACGCCAGTGGTAAAGATTTGCTGAACATATTTTGTTGTATCCTCGCCAACTATAGTCCAGCATTTCTTATAAAAAACTGCCGGATAGCCATCTGGACCCGGAGATCCATGGAAATTCATTTTACGAACAACTTTCCAGATATCTTCATGGGTTGGAATTTCTGAAATTGCGGCGCTTTCTGAGGAATTTAAACTGAAAGAAGAATTTTGGAGATTCGAATGGTTGCTGATATTTACATCTTCTTGAAACAACTACTTGAAGAAAGAAACTAATTCATCTGCAATATCATTTGGATGTGTAAGCCAAACATTTGAATTATTTTGTAGATGGGTAATGTTGTTATTTTTTTTCCTTTGATGCACTGAAAGATGGAATTGTTTTATATTCTTATCTCCTGTTTTTAGCCATATTTGCTTCATTCGCTGCTCCCAGTAAGTAGCTTCCATAAGAATGTATTAATTTAATTGATCAGAAGTACGTTTTTATTTTTGGAGAATTTCCACAGTCGGCAACAAACCTTGAAGATGATTGAAATTCTTCTTTAGTCTTCTAATCTTATTCTTTAAACACCCGATTTTATCCCTGCTCTAGCTCTTCAGAAAAGTACCCAGAGAGTTGAGTTTACTTAACATGTCTTCAGAGAGATTAATGTTCCAAGACTCCAAAACCACCTTTAGAAAATCAGAATGAGAACACCAATATTCTTCAAACTTATAAGAAGGAGGTTTTCTTTGAACGCATCTATTAGTATTTAAGAGAATTGGTAAATGATCACTAGAATCCTAGGCAGATGCAGCACACCAGATTGTTCAAAAAGAAGACACCAATCAGGAGTAGCTAAAACTCTATCTAATCTTTGTCTGATAAGGCATTCAAATTGTATTCCATTACTCCATGTGTAAACTGGCCCTGAATAGCCTAAGTCCATCAAATGGTTTGATTGAATAAAGTCATTAAAGTGAGAGATTGTGTTATTCATTGACTGATCACCTCCATGTTTTTCTCTTAAAGAAGATAAAGCATTGAAATCACTTATGAAACATTTTGGACCTTGAACATGTTGTGAATATATCGACAAACTTTGCCAAAATCGAGCTCTGTCATTCCTATTTGGTGGACCGTATACACAAAATAGATTCCAAAGATGGAAAGGGCATGTAGCTTTTATTTGAAGATGAATGAGGTTTTTTGAAAAGGAGATGACTTCTGCTTCAATGTCGTTTCTCCAGAGAAGTAATAAACCACCACTTCGACCAATTACTGGAAGGGTACAATGATTTTGATAACCAAGTCTATTAACAAGAGGAATAAATGTGACTTCTGAAAGTTTAGTTTCCGATTGAAAAACTATGTTGGGTTTTGAACTGCGCAGGAAAGATTTTAGTGTTTGAATTGTTGGGTCATTCCCTAACCCCCCCCCCCCCCAATTCCATGCAAACACTAACATGGACCGTGCGGCCAATTAGGGATAGCCGCCACCTCCCATTGATCATTAGAATTCTCGTCGAATCTTGTAGCCATCTCTGATTGTACATCTCCAGAATCGATACATGATCCATCCTACATTCGTTTAGCGCCTCATGTGTATTTGGTGGAAGTTGGTTCCGAAACAGTGGTAATGCTAGTGCTTCTATCCATCGATTTCCATTCACGCCTCCAGGAAGTCTTGGTTGATTGTCTGGGATTCCATAAAATCCGTCCACAGTTACTATCATGTGACTTGTTGTTTGCCCTGGATAGAAGTTGATGAAGATTCTCATTTATGGTCTTATCGGGAACTGTTCCTGTTGAAGCTTTTTGTTTCTTTGTTACGAACTGGAATGATTCTGATACTTGGAGAGATTGAACTCTGTTGTATTGCAATTGTGTTGTAGTGGTTTGATTACCGAAATCAATAGCTTTTCCTTTAACTAACTCAGAGTTCACTTGTTGTAGCGACGGGAATGAACTATTCAATGAAGAGTTATGACCACCTTTTAAAGCAGTTATTGGTGGATTATTCTTAGATACTTGGTGGGATAAGTTAGACCTATGCCCATTTGGATGAAAAACTGAAGAGGCAGTTTTTCCCAAATAAAAGTCATCTGAAGATAACTGCTCTTGTAAGTTAACTGAATGCCCGGAGAATGGATTTGCTGATGACGTGGAGGAGTTTAAACCAAAAAAGCATGTTAAAACCTGATGATTCATCATCATCACTGTAATATCCGTTGAGTTTGTACTCCTAACGTGCATAGTATTGACATTATCTTCATCATCAATGTCAGAGTGTTCAAAATCTTCCATGTCAGTTATGTAATTCTTCAGATTGGCATTAATTGATCGACTATATTTTGGCACAATGAGTTCATATGCTTTCTGATGCAGTTCAGGAGGGAATTGAGAGTGAATTATATCTTTATACTGACGAACTTTTGGACAAATCTTCATTAGGTGACCAATAATTCCACAGAATAAGCAAAACCTTAGTAATCTTTCATATCGGATTTCAGCCGTAACTTCCTGTGTAGCAGAAACAGGGAATGATATTGAATCTCTTAGAGGTTTTCTGATATCCAATGGAATACAGACTCTAGCAAATTTTCCCCAATTTCTTGATTCTCTAGATGAAATCACCCTATGGATGCCTGCAAAAACTAACAGTTTTTGAATGAAATTTCTGTTAACATAATTTACAGGCAACCCATGTAGTTGAGCCCAGAATTCTATTTTGTCAAAGAGATATTCTTGTGGAAACTTATAAGGTAAACATCTTTCCAGGGCCAATAAATCGTCCCGAATTACCCATGGTGATGATTCCATTATAAATTCTGACTCGGCATGAGATTCGAATCTAATGAGAAAAGTTTCCGCTGTAAACTCAGAAACAAAGAATTTATGACTAAAAGATTTCCATGTTTTATGGAGTAGTTCTCTAACACCCGAAATTTGAAATGTTCTTGAAGAGATTATCATGAGTACTAGACAATTTTGGTATTCATTAGAGTAGAAATTGACGTTTAGTCCCAAAGTTTATGGGCTTTGGACGTTTTAGTCCACTCATCTGAAGCCCTGAACAATTTAATCCAAAAAAAACCCGGTTGCTACAGTTTAGTCCAAATTTGGACGAGTTGGTCCAAAGCCCTGTCTGATTCCCGAGTCTGCGAGTTTTAGATATACCAAAATTACCCTTCAAGCGATTCCAAATATATAAGGTGTGTTTTGAAATCATTTTTTTTTAGTCTCAAATTCAAAACAAGTATCAGTATCAGAGAGGCAATTTAACAGTTTCAGGGATGAATTGATAGTTTCAGATAGGATTTCATCGTTTCTTCATCATATTTCAACTCAGGTTACATTCGAAATTGTTCTGAAATAAATTCACGACAGATCGAGAGATCGATCGTTCCAGGTTTGAAATCGGAGGTGATTTAACAGATTCATAGAGGTTAGGTTTGATTTGGTTGTTAATGGAGCTGAATTCAAGCTCAGGTTAGTTTTATTTTGGTTGTATTTCATCTGTTACATCTAATTTTCGGTTTTTGTTTCTGATTTTTAGTTTTTCTGAGTTTATGAGTTGATTATATCAATTCGTATGATCTTGAGTTGATATTTGGTTATATATACTAGCTTTTGATTCTCGTGATGATGATTATTTACTGTTAATACTAGATCAATTCGATTTTTTCTGTGAATGATATGATCTTGAGTTGATTTTTTGTTTACTGTTGTTTTAGATGATGTTTTTTTAGTTTTATGATGAATGATATGAAATCGAACTGATACTAGATCTAGGATTATGATTTATTCAATTATGTGTTCCTGTAAGATTCTGGAGATTAATAGACTCTTGTATTTTATCTAGGTTTACTATTACTTGATGTTTCTGGCTTCGATTAAATGTGTACTTTCTTGTACACCGTTTACTTTGAGGTTATATGAAATTGTTTTTTGAAGCTTCAAAAGTTTATTATCATTTCTTTTGTAATATGTAGGGGTATCCAACAGGTCTGCGAAGTTCATTAATGCTGTTTTGAATCATGGTGAGCATTCAGCTGCTTTTCGTGTTAATACTAAAATAACCGTAGAAAAATTGAAGCATTTTGCATGCAAGCACTGGAGGTCTTTGTCTCCTGGGAGTATCTGTTTTAGCTATATGGATAATGATCAAATAGTTTTTGTGCAAGGTGATATACAACTGCAAAGATTAATTGGTTTTGTGATTATTCTTGATAATGAAGATGTCTATTTGAATGTCGATGTGATTCCGAAGCATATTTCTCATTCTAATTATGGTTTTAGCACTAGTTATGGTGCCAGTACTTCTCGATCTTGTGTAAGTGAAATTAGCCCTAAGCTTGTAAGGATGGTCGATCATGATGCGGACAAGGCCAAGCCTCTCATTATCGATGAATGGAATTATACTTTTGACAATATTGGTAGAGAATTTATGGGTGGTGTTGAAGCTGTAAGGATTGTTGTTGGTAAGTACAAGATGGCTACTGGTCACAAGGTTGTTATTCTTAAAAATGACAAGACTCGTTTTACTGCGAAGTGCGATGAAGATGGTTGTGGTTGGAGGATTCATTTTGGCCCTGTGAATAGTGACATTTCTTGGTTTGTGCTAAAAGATTCTAATGCTCACAGGTTAGTGGTGTTCATATTAGTCTACATTACCTATTCTTGTGTTTTGTGTTCAACGTTATTCATTTCTAGGCTTTAATATGTAGTCTTGTTTTAGGTGTACATTATGGTGCACATTACTTGTTGTAGGCTTTTTAGGTAGCACATTGTGGTGCACATTACTTATTCCAGCTTTTTAGGTGTAAATTTCATATTCTTGCTTTGTCTGTGGTTTCTTTTTGCTTATGTGCTATTGTTTTTGAAATCTTATTAGGTGTACATTGTGGTGCAGATTACTTATTCCAGTTTTTTTTTTTGTAGCTGTGGTGTAGGTTTGAGGTTGAAGAGTCCTGCGGTCACAACCAAGTTAGTTAAGCATTTGATCACTGACAATATACAGGGTGATCCCACTTTAAAACCCAAACAGATCATGTCACTTTTTAAGAAGACTTATGGTTCCAATATTAAGTATCACCATGCCCATAGAGGGAAAGAAGTTGTATTTGAAGAACAGTATGGTGACGACGAGAATTCGTATAGCGATTTAAATTGGTATGTCAAAGCGATTGAGCAAACTAATCCTGATAGCTTTGTGAAGCTTGAAGTTGATCAAGAAACCGGAAGATTTAAGCGGATTTTCCTTTGTTTTGGTGCTTGCAAGCATAGTTATAGGTATCTCAGGCCCATGATTTACTTGGACGCAACTTTCCTTACTGGTAGATTCAGGGGTACTTTGATGGCTGCAACATGTGTAAATGGAAATGATGGTTTTTACCCATATGCCTTTGCTATCGTGTCTACTGAAAACAAAGACAATTGGTTTTGGTTTCTTGATAATCTTAAACAAGTGGTCGATGATCGTCAGATTGTTTTCCTTAGTGATCGTCACGAAGGACTTTTGCAAGGCATTCCCAGTGTATTTCCTGGTTCATACCACAGTTATTGCTTTTACCACATCAAGTGCAATCTCCCTATTGGATCAGGTGATGCGAATAACAAGGCCGTTATTGATTTGTTTTACAAATCTGCATATTCTTACACACCAGCGAACTTTGAAGAAGCTTTGCGGATCATGCATGCAATTGGATGTGGACATGTTGATAACTATATCAGGACTATTCCAAAGGAGAAATGGGCAAATGCATTTTTCCCTGTATGCAGATATGCTGCTCATTCTTCATCTATTTCCGAGTCATTCAATAACTGGATTCTTTAGTTCAAAAAGCTGCCTGCTTTTGCTCTTCTCGATGCGATACGGTGAGTTTAATGTTTACTGTTTCATTTGTTTATTGTTTACTGTCGTACACATGGATTTCCTTGATGTGTACATACTTTTACACATGTTATATCTGTGATTCTGCAACTGTGTGTACATTGTTTTACACATGGATATCCTTAATGTGTGCATTGTTGTACACTTGTTTTATCTGTATTTCTTCTAGATCATGTGTTTGATTCTATGTTTTGTGTTTTTATTATTTTAGTTTGAAGGTTATGAAGATGAATTCTAAGAGAAGGGTAGAAGGTCTTGAGAATTTCAAAACTAGGCTCACTCCAGTATACGAGGCTATGCTAAAGGAAAACATTGACATTGGTCATACTTGGACTATTGTTGAATCCATGGAAAGATTGTACGAAGTCAAGTCTCCCCGGTCGCATTCTGTAGATCTATTGCAGAAAACTTGTACGTGTCACAGGTGGCGAGTAAATGGTTTTCCTTGTGCACATGCCTGTGCTTCCATTCAAGCTACGAGGGAGGACATTTATTCATTTGTTGAGCCATACTTCACCACTGAAATGTACAACAGGACATACCAGGAGATCATCTTGCCAATCTCCAACTATGACAAGCCGCGGTCTCATGATCCTAGTGATAGAATTATTGTTCCTATTCCCGTTCCTCCACCTGGTAGAGGAAAAACACAACGTATCAAGGGTGCTTGGGAGAAGCAAAAGAGGGCTATGATGTGCACAAAGTGATTCACCCTTGGTCACCACAACAGAGCTACCTGCCCCATGATTTGATGCTTTTTTCTATGTTTCATTTGTTCAAAAGATTCTATATGTTTGGTCTTTACTTTTGGTAATGTCTTTTCAAACTTTATTTGGCGTGGATAATTAGTACCAGGACATGTGTACCATTATGTACACCTTCATGTGAACTTCAGTTATTCTTACCTATCTTTTTACATGTGTACCACTAAGTACACCTTGGTATACAATGGATGCTACTAGTTTATTTTGTTTAGTAATATTCTATGTTTTCCAGATCTGTATAATTAGTAATTACTTTTGCTATGTTCAATTTTTATGTTTTCAGTTCTGCATGATATAAAATTTTTAGTAATATTTTTATATCTTCAATTTTCATACTTTTGATAAAGTATGAAAATCTTTCAGTACATGTGTACCTTTATGTACACCTTCTAAACATTTTCTGCTCTGTCAGTAAATGTGCACAAACAAGTACACCTTTAAGGTTTCAAAACCTGTAATATACACTTCAATGGTAGTGATAAGTCATAAACTTGTAACATCAATATTGAAACAAATAAAAATATTAATTCAAGGTGTTGATAAGTCATAAACAAAGTGATAAAATCTAAAATTTGAAAAGTTGTCTGAAAGATAAAAAATGTTTAGAAGCAATTCAGAATGTGATGTTGTATAGTGAAACTTAAAATAAACTCTTCTTCCTCTTCAATGGATTCATCTGTTTACTCAATTGCCACTCCTTGTGATAGTCATCAGTTGTTATATCCCACACCTTTTCAAACACTCCGACTTTTTAAGCATCTTGGCCACCAATTTTGCTCTCATTCCCTGACAAATTTGTTCGGCCCTCTGATTATCTCTTTCAATAGTCTTTCTCTTCTTCATACTTCATTTCATAAAGTAGCAAGTGTATAGCAGGCAGTCTGGATTGATACCTTGAGCAGGACATTGCATAATGTTTATGTCATGTGGTTCTATAGGTGGTTCACCCTTTAAAGCTCTTTTTTTGTTGAGTTCCACCTGCACCACATTTGCCAGTTGCTGTGCATCTTCTTTGTAGTCCTCATTTGACTGCAACGAGTTGTACCACTTCCACTCTTCAGCTTCAAAATCAAACTTCAGAAGAGACCAGTGAAGTCCTACTGCCATTTTTTCTGTAGAGTGATTGACGGGGATTACAAGAACTTCCAGATTGTCAGGCATGTCCCGTATGAAATCAATCACAAGATTTTGTACAGTGCTCATGATACTGTTCTTCACATAGTACTGCAATCAATAAAATGAATTAGGTACACCTAAATTAGACAAGAAAACTAAGAAAGATTTGTACTACCGCATATCAAACTTTTTAGGCTTCTAAACAGATGTATGACGTAGATGTATCCATGATGTATGATACAGGTGTACAACTATGTACACACCTAACTAAAATTTAACAATCAAGCATCCATGCAAACACTTAACAGATTATGTGTCAATCATATAGAATACTGGTGTACATCTATGTCCACACCTAAAGAAATCTACAAACACATAGAACACGCCATTCCAATCAGGTGTACTAGTATGTGCACATCATTAAAGTACCTATATATGACATTTTTGATTTGTTTTTGAGAAACTTACGCATGAAGTTGGACTCATTACTTCACATCTCATGTACTTTTGATCATCTGGATGACGAATTCTATCTCTGACCATTGCTCTGCAACGTTGATGGACATAGAACTACAGTACCTCTTGGTCCAGATACTTGTTGAACATCAATTCACGAAGTACTTTTCCCACAATCAGAATTTCTTCCCTGACTGTTGGATCTTCGAGTGTTGTTAGTTCCCAAGCTACAGAGCTGCATAGTCGTAAAGGAAATGTTAACATGGTGTACATAGTGGTGCACATAACTTTTTTTCAATAAGATTCATTAATTCGTATAATGCGCGCCTGTGCCAGTATTGTTTTCTGAACTTACCCCAGGCTTGCATAGTCGAAGAATTTATGTATCCTTTTTTTTTCCTGCCCTGGTTCCATGGCTTGGTATAGTTCTGATTGACGAACATCTGGCAGTGGGAGAAGAGGATGATACTCATTTTCCTTTCTCTTTACTAGTGCAGGATAGCCTGGTTCTTCGACCTCTTTTTGGATCCCCTTGCCTTTCTGATCCACTTTCATCCTAACTTGTATGGTTTTACCCTCGGCAGTGAAATCAGGAGGAAGTTTTTTCTTTGCAGCTCTCTTTGGTGGTGTCTTAGACAACCTTCCAGCCGCTTTTGTCTTCAGCATCTCCGCTTCCTTCATCTTCCTAGCTCTTGTCTTTGGTGGTGGTGTCTTCTTCTCTTCCACTTCTTGACTGCTAAAAAATGCATCTCCATGTTGTTGGATGAACTGCACGGCTTCAGCAACGACCCTTTCTCGTACATCTTGTGACGACTCTTCTTTTGGATCTTCTTGGCTCAACAATTGAAAGCTTGGACATTCGTGGATCACGTTTGCCATCTTTTCCTTCACGTCAGATGCTGCCATTTTGTAACAACCTTTTTCAAGATTTATGAAAACACTTTCAGACAAGTTGTCTAGAAGGTCCTCAATTGATGCATAAGGATCATTAAGTTGTTCTTCTCCCTGTGTGAGTAAATGCACATCTTCTTCAACCGGCAACATGCCTGTAGGGTTCAGCTGAGATATGGCTTGAGCTGCAATTATCGTAGCCTCATCAATTTCATCTATTTCAGTGGTATCCTGCTCTTCTTGATATGTAGCTGTGTCTTGCAGAGAAGGGCTGAAAAAATGCATCTTTTTTTGTTAGGTTCTACAAAAGTATACATCTTTGTACACACACACACACAGAAGAAATCACTAAGGTGTACATCTTGGTACACATATACGGAAAATGAAAAAAAATACGAGCTAAAATAATTTTCGTCATACCTAGGTTTCCTAGCAGTTCCAGATTCAACACCTTGCGTTGTTCCATCCTTGCTATCCTTCTCTTGATTTGTCTTTGACATATGAGTGCTAAAAGATGCAAGTTTTGATAAAAGGTATGAGTCTTAGTATACTGGTATACAACTATGTACACACATAAAATAAAAATGACTACCAAATTTAAAAAAAGTGATTTTATACCTTCGCCTTTCAGGAGTTTCAGACGGAACTTCATTCTTTTCAGATTCAGTTCCATTCTTGTCATCGCCACCTTTGCCACCCTGCTCACCATCATCATCCTTATCATGCATATCACCATCATCATTGTGCTCCTCTTCCTCCTCCTCCTCATCTTCCTTGTTATCCTTCCCATCCTCCTCAACCTTGTCATCCTTCTCCTCCTCCTCCTCCTCTTCCTCCTCCTCCTCATCTTCCTTGTTCTCTTTCCCATCCTCCTCAACCTCCTCCTCCTCCTCCTTCTCCTCCTCCTCCTCCTCCTCCTCCTACTCCTTCTCCTCCTCCTCCTATTCCTCCTTCTGCTCCTCTTCCTCCTCCTTGTCATCCTCCTCTTCCTTGTTCTCCTTCCCATCCTCCTCAACTTTGTCATCATCATCCTCCTCCTCCTCATCATCATCATCCTCCTCCTAAATCTCCTCATCCTCATCAGTTTCAAGCCTTATTTCCTTTGCAAATTTAAATATTTCATCCAAAGTGTGATTACGAAAATCATTCAATTCTCTTTCAGTCAAGTTCATTAGACCAACTTCATTAACTTTTTGGCTTTTCTCTTCGATGAAATTAAGAAGCCTTTCTTGCCTCTCCTGAACTTCGGTAAGCTCCTCATCCAACTCCATTCTTTGCATATCTGATTTGTGCAGCTTTTCCTTCATTGCATCTATGTTATTTTCTTGTTTCTGCCTCCGGTACTCATCCAAAAGCAATCTCTCTTCATCCGTGTAAGCCTTCACCCATCCTGGTTGCATCTGAAAATATGCCAAAGTATCAAAATTGATCACATGTGTACAATTTTCTACACATGTGTTAAGAGTATACATTGTTGTATACACAAGACAAATTTCTTAAAATCTATCAACAATGTACAATCATGTACACCTTATTAAAGGTGTACATATACTATCAATGTACATATACTATCATGAGAAAGTTTTTTGAGATACCTTTTTCATAGCGTCATTCAGGTCTTTCTCGATTGTATTACTTACGTCGCTGATGATCCACCTTAGAAGCCTTGGCACACCTTCCTCTTTGCTTGCCTGCATGCTTTTGTTGTGTTCAGCAAACCAATGCTGCATTAGCAAATAGGTGAATAGTTAGAAATGTAATACAAAGGAACAAACACAATGAACAAAATTATTTAAAATGGTGAATGGATATATCAGGTGTGTATAACTATGTGCACATGTAAACTCACCAACAGATAATACACACAACCATAAACTTTAAGTGGTGCATCGATATGTTTCTTAATACACGCCATGAGATACTCATGTATATGAACTGGCCAGCAAGTCTTGTTCATTCTATCGAAAGACTCAAAAAATTGTGCATACTGGTTCTTGCTAATCATACTTCCATTTGCCTGGGTAAAAAACACAGTGATACACAAGTACATAGTAAACAACACCACTAAGTCTTCAGCATTTCTTTGAATCTCCAATTGTGACTTTGGCTTTAGCTTCATGATACGTATGATTTCCTCCTCCACATCTTTTTTTCCCAGCTCATTTCTTTTCCTAAGAGGCAATCTGTTTATCAGTGGACCGTATTTTTTTTCTGCTGCAGTTTTTACATTTTCTCCTTTTTCAAGTTCCCTTGCGACCATCTTAATCCCATAAAGTAGAAAGAAATCCTCAGGTTCACTCTTTACTGCCACTTTCTTTTTCTTATTAGGAGTATCAAACATGAAATAATGTCCCCCTTCTTGACAAATTTCATGGCGATATTGTCTCACAATCTTTAAGATTGAGTTTGGGTTCCTAGTCCATATATCATCTCTCTTTTTAGTTGGATCTTTCCCATCTGTCTGATCTGCTCTTTTGTGGATAAAGATATCTACAACAGGCCAGAACGGTCCTTCTTTTTGCTTCTGTAATTGATAATCGGTAAACCATACTTTTCCTCCTCGTTCTTTTTCATCTTCCTCAAGGTTTGTATTCACAAAGTCACTGATAGCATGGAAACTTGATCTATATGGTTTGCTGGTATCTACGAAAATGAACCAAGAAGAATAATACATTCATTATACTCATAACTACAAAATAGTCACATAGCACAAATCAAATAAGAACAATACAGGTGTAAAAGTCATTACACTCTTACAAAAATCTAACGAAATCAGTTTCAAACCACAAGTCAGGCATGATGGTGTACATACAGGTACACCAGTACCACAAGTGTTGATAAAACAGTTCTGAAACAAGAAATATACACACATGAACAAGAAATCTAAACACAAATCACTGCAACAGCATGCTGGTGTATACATGTCTACACACCCAGAACAAACGACATAAAAATTGCAAAAAAATTTATAGAACTGTGAAACCAAGCCTACAACAGCATGCTGGTGTACACATGTCTACACACCCACAACAAACGACATAAAAATTGCAAACAAATTTATAGAACTGTGAAACCAAGCCTACAACAACATGCTGGTGTACACATGTCTACACACCCACAACAAACGACATAAAAATTGCAAAAAAAGTGATAAAATTTCAAACCAAGCCTGCAACAGCATGCTGGTGTACATATATCTACACACCCACAACAAACGACATAAAAATTGCAAAAAAGTGATAAAAATGTTAAACCAAGCTTGCAACAGCATGCTGGTGTACATATATCTACACACCCACAACAAACGACATAAAAATTGCAAAAAAAGTGATAAAAATGTCAAACAAAGCCTGCAACAGCATGCTGGTGTACATATATCTACACACCCACAACAAACCACATAAAAATTGCAAAAAAAGTGATAAAAATGTCAAACAAAGCCTGCAATAACATGATGGTGTACATATATCTACACACCCACAACAAACCACATAAAAATTGCAAAGAAATTGATAAAAATGTCAAACAAAGCCTGCAATAACATGATGGTGTACATATGTCTACACACCCACAACAAACCACATAAAAATTGCAAATAAATTTATAGAACTGTGAAACAAAGCCTACAACAACATGATGGTGTACATATATCTACACACCCACAACAAACCACATAAAAATTGCAAAGAAAATGATAAAAATGTCAAACAAAGCCTGCAATAACATGATGGTGTACATATGTCTACACACCCACAAAAAACCACATAAAAATTGCAAATAAATTTATAGAACTGTGAAACCAAGCCTACAACAACATGCTGGTGTACATATATCTACAAACCAACAACATGAGATGGACAAAAGCCTGAAATCATACACATCAGAGAACAAAAACTTGATATATCATGCCTATGTACAGATCTGTACACTGGTAAAACATAATAGATGGACAAGAGTTTGAAGTAGCATTACCCTTTTTTGTTTTTGAACCAACTCCTTCAACTGTTTTTGAAACTGCTTTAGATTTTGATTTCTTCTTAGGTGGTGGTGCTTTTGAAGAATCTCCTTCAACTGTTGCTTTTGAAACTGCTTTAGATTTTGATTTCTTCTTAGGTGGTGGTGCTTTGAAGAATCTCCTTCAACTGTTGCTGTTGAAATTGCTTTAGATTTTGATCTCGTCTTCGGTGGTGGTGCTTCTGAAGAATCTCCTTTAACTGTTGATGTTAAAATTGCTACAGATTTTGATTTCTTCTTAGGTCGTGTTGCTTCCGAAGAATCTCCTTGAACTGTTGATGTTGAAATTGCTACAGATTTTGATCTCGTCTTCGTTGGTGGTGATTTTGAAGAATCTCCTTGAACTTTTGCTGGTGTATCAGTAGATTCTTCTGTTGATTTTTGCTTTGCAACTAGTTTTTTAGGAATCACCATTGTGTTACTGCTACTGTATTCATCAATTCTTTGAAAATCCAAGGTTTGATTTCGAAACTTTAGGGTTTGGATTTTCGATTTTGGATTTTAGGTTAAAGCTCTCTCTTGGTTTTCTTTTTTCTGAGTTCTTTTAATCTTCTCTCTTCTCCTAAATGAATAACTAACATTTCCGTTTTTTTATTCAGTTTTTTTATTTAGTTTTTTTTTTTGAACCAACGTGTCTCTTCCACAGTAACTGTGTCAGTTACAAAACTGTTTTAATTCGCTGCACGTTTGCTGTTTTGGACGCGTGCGAGGGACAACAACGTCTTTACACATTTTCAAATTAGTTTTGGACTAATCTGTTCCTAGTCGGATCGGTGTGGACTAATCCGTACATTTGAGGGGGGTTTTGGACTGAACCATTTTTTCCCTAACCACAAAAGCAGCAAACTGTACCAGCGAAACCACAAGGGTCATGAATGAAACCACAAAAGGGGGAAGTATTCTTACCCTTTCTTATCTGATCATTAATAAGTGCGGTCATGTTATTAATAGTGCCATGCGTCTTAAATAAAAAACAGAAACAGTTATTTTACGTGTGATACATAAATTGCTAATGAAGTTTAAGTGTTTATTAATTAAAAGACGAAACAGATGAAGAATGAATGAAAATAAAAGAAAGAGTGAAAGATAATGAACGAAGGAGCAGATGTAAACATCTATCACGAGCGAGCACGAATCAAACTTGGATGTTGCTTAAGTAAAGACAGAATGAATATGAGCCAGCTCCAAGCACCATAACTCGTCATGGCAGAAACAACGTCACGAAAGAGGACAGTATAAACAAAGGAGGACACAGTAACAGTACTGTAGGTACAGAAAATCTGCCCGTCACGTGTCCGAGGTAGATTGATCAAGGCAACGAAGTGAATCTTCAAAAAAGATATTATTCACCAATTCCTAAGAAAGTGTCAGTGAAGAGTCAAATCAAGTGTCAAATTTACTTTAACAAAGTTCAGATCGCGAGGTATCAATTAACGAGATAGCAATGACTTGCACGGGAAAATACTTCACGAAGAAAATTGGAAATGCGAGGTATAGATTGTTGTGCAAGTAAAGAGAGAGCATACGAAGCCAACGGCGTGAAGTGTGGCTTGCTGTGCAAGAAATAGTAGGATCCCCGAGGTAACATGAGCGAGATATGGATTGTTGTGCAAGAAAAGGGAGAGCATACGAAGTCAACGACGCGAAGTGTGGCTTGATGTGAGAGAAATAGTAGGATCCCCGAGGTAAAATGAGCGAGATGTGGATTGTTGTGCAAGAAATGGGACAGCTGTCCCCGACAATAGCCGAACTTTAAGGCGTAAAAGAAGCGGAAAGTTGATTTGAGCGAAGTAAAAAGTGTATACCCGAGATAAATCAGGTTGTAATCCATTATGTAGCTTTCTCCTATAAAAGGAGGACTTAGCCCTCTGTAAAAGGGGTTGGAACATTTGGGAAAGGTGAGAGAGCTCTTGTGAGGGAAGAGTTAGGATCTTGAGTGTCCTTGATCGTCTTGAAACTTAAAATTCTAAAAAATCAGTTGAAATATAAGATTTGTGTTTTATCTTGTTCGCGTTCATCTTTGTGTTCATCAAATTAGTAAGTGGGTGTAACTGTGGATTTTCTGCAGTTACAAGTACTTCGTCAATGAACTTCAGTAATGATAAAGGAAATTCCAAGAAGACAACTCTACAAACCCAGTTCGTCAATTGCTTCGATAAAGCAAACTTAAATTAATGAAGGATGAGCCAAAAAGATGGCGAAGTACTATTTCGTGAACAGTCATTCAGGTGATGATAAATCAGTTGAAAACCAACGAGCCGATAAGTTTAGATCAACGAAGCAAATCAACTCGTAACTCTCAGCGGAGAGAAAATATGCAGTAGTCGAGTTAATTCGAAAGAAGATACCAGTCATTAACGAAAAAGAAGAAGATGATGTCAGCGAAGTATTTGGCATAAGTTATTTCATAGCGGAAACCTAACTCTATGGAGAACGAGTAGAGAAGACAACGAGGTAACACTTCGCCGATATTCAATTTGACAAAGATGAAACTAGCTCAAGTCCAGCGAGCCAACAATCTGAAATCAACTAGACAACTCATTCACACTCAGAACAAGATCCAGCGAAGTTCATTTAGTCAACAGTTCCGGCAAAGTACAACGAAGAAAAATAAGCTCTATCAAATCCAAAATCCATAATTACTACGAGAAGATAATAACTACTACGAGCTCACCGGAAAAATTATAACCAACACCGAGGGAGCATAACAGATTTTTTTTATATCCTCTTTCATAACAACCCAATGGAGCTAGTGGAGGAAAAATGGAACTAGGGATGCTAAAGCCTTACTCTTCAGTGAGTGTAATGATCAAGCTTTTCGCAACTTCTAATATCATTTCAAGCACATAAGCAACACAAAGCAACAAGCATGAACGATATAAAAAGACAAAGAGGAAGGCTACGAGCCAAAAGATCAAAGAAAAAGGGCAAAAGTAAGACCCTATATGAGCAAGCAAAGAGAAAAAATACGAGATGAAAATACAAATAAAAGAAAATACAAGCAAAGAAAGAAATATCAACATGGGCCAAATAATACCTCACGAATAGGCAAGTAAGATCTCATTAGGAGGCTGCGTAAGACCCATGAAATTAAGAATATAAGGAAAAGAAAAAGAAAAAGAAAAAGAAAACAGTCTCCAGGGAGATTATAAAACCTCTACTTAGGGAGGATGAGACCCCATGGAGTGCAACCTAGATAAACAAAAATGGGGAAACAAACACAAAATGTGTAGCCCTCACACGCGTCGTGGGAAAATCTAAGTAATATCAAATAGGGGAAAAGATAAGACCTATCCGTTGAGGGCCCCAATTTGGGTAACCACTCGGTAAGGGGTGTAGGAACGAGACCAGTGGAGATAGCAGATGGCCTGACTCGGTCCCAAATAAACCCCACCTAGGGCTTATTTTCAAAGATGACGATTTGAGGAGGAAAGAACTCGAGAGGCGGAAAGGCTTCGTGAAGAAGAAATACGAAGAGAAGAAGAAAGAATACGAAGAGAAGAAAGATCTCGTGAGGAGCAAAGACGTCGTGAACAAGAATGGCAAGAGGAGGCGAGGAGGTACGCAGAATAGGAAGAAGAGAGACATCAAGAAGATAGAAGGAGACATGAGGAAGATGGGAGGGAAGATGATGATGAGCGAGATAGAAGAAGGATAAGGCGTAGGCGAGATGAAGGAAAAGACGAGGTCAATCAAACGGTCATGAACGAGATATAGGAGATGGAAGCATTACTCAACAATTCGCGAAGAGGAGGACGAGTGCAGCTGGCAGAAGCAATTGTGGAGGCTGATAAATCACCATTCTCGCGTGAAATATTGGAGGGAATAATCCCGGGACTCTAAAATAGTATACCCTCTCACTAATGCAATGGGAGAAGTACGAGACTAGTGTTGTGCCGATTTCCAAACCGGTTAACCGGGGAAGCCTCAAAGTGGTTTGAAGGGTTAGCAGAAGGTTCAATCTCATCGTTCAAAGATTTGCAGAGGATATTCTTGACAACCTACATAAGCAATAACATGTTAAGACCCGAAATAGAAACCTTATTTAACTTGAGAAAGAAACCAGGAGAAAACCTGCGAAGTCTCATAATGAGATGGAGGTCGGTGTGCAGTGAACTCGCGGGAAGAGTAGATGAGAGAAATTTCATTCTGGACTTCGTCAACGCATTAATAACAATTGATCTCTTGCACACACAACTATTCGTAATTCGTAACACAATAACGATGAGTGAACTCCGAGAGTATCAGGAGGAATACGTAGCGCTAGAAGAGAAACAAAGGGAGGCTATTGAGGAAGCTCCGATATAATCCAAGGAGGGGAATTCGCGTCTCTTTCCTAAAGTAGCAAGCGTAATAGAAGATGACATGAAATATGTGGAAGCAGAGCCGTTAGCAACAATTCCCGCGAAATTGGTAGCAAGTGTCCGCAGGAGATCAAGAGTGGATAGATCAAAGATCCGAGGTATATTGATCCCTAAAATTTCCTCCCCGAGGTTCTAGACTCGGACTTAGTGCCGTCAACTTACAATATCTATAGGTTTAACGGAGTCATCAAAGCCGAGAGGAGAACCGGTCGTGAAAATCTTCGCGGGGGAACTAGAAACCGATGTATCAAGTATGTGTGGTGGATGTAGAATCCCCTTACAACGCTCGATTGGGCGACCATGGATACATGGGATCAAGGGAGTAGAAGACGCAAGAAAGGGCAAAGAAGAAGGTGCTGGATCCCAATCTAAACCCAAACAATCAAGCCAATAAGGCAACAAATACGAAAGAATAGCAACTTCTTACCACGAGCAGATAGAGCAAGAATTATAGAAGATGCTGGACTCGGGAATAATAAGACCCGCGAAGTATCCAACATGGATTGCCAATATGGTAATAGTACCAAATAAAACTACAAGAATAAGAATATGCATAGATTTTAGCGACTTGAATAAAGAATATACAATCGAGGAAGACCAAGAGCACCGGCTTTCTTCGCCCTAGAGGGTTGAGTTTGAAGAATGCAGGGAAACTTACCAACGGATGGTCGAGAAGATCTTCACTAAGTGGGTGCACACTAAATTGGAAGTCTCAACGTAGACGATTGAGTCGAGATCACGTTGAGATGAGGGCATATAAGATGAAAATCTGCAAGTATTCCCACATCGTGTCCTACAGAATTGACTAATTTGGATTAAAATCGATGAAGGTGTCGAAAAACCTATACGTTGCGATAAAGAATTACCCAAAGATAAAAAAACTAATTATAGCATTGGTATCTTATTTTCATACTTCTAACTAGAAATCAACTTTAAAGAATACATAGTTGATGGAATACCCGAATTGAATTTGGATTAAAATACGAAGTCCGGCACACATAGTTGTAATTCCCAATGGAAGAAGATGAAGGAGTGGAGGAGATGTTAGATGTAGATGAGGAACGTCCAGATCCTATAGACTTTCTAAAAGAAAATCATCCGAGGAGATGGGAGATATTTGTGGATGGAGTATCAAACAACGTCGGAGGAGGAATGGGAATTGTATTTACTTCTCCAGCAAGAGCGAGAACAGTATTCTGCTTCCGGCTAGAATATAAAGCTACTAATAACGAAACAGAGTATGAGGTAGTCATACAAGCTCTAAGGCTGGCCACCGAGATGAAGCTAGATGAAATAAGAATAACTAGTGACTCTCAGTTGGTATTCAGGCAGATATAGGGAA
Source organism: Papaver bracteatum (assembly GCA_023529315.1). Taxonomy (NCBI): domain Eukaryota; kingdom Viridiplantae; phylum Streptophyta; class Magnoliopsida; order Ranunculales; family Papaveraceae; genus Papaver; species Papaver bracteatum. Next base: position 13,057 of record JAJJWX010003827.1, on the reverse strand, counting down.
GGTATCAAGTAAATGATGATGTGATGAATCGATACTTACAACTCGTGAAAGAATATTCAAAAAAGATACCAAATATAATCTGGAGACAGGTAAGCAGAGATAATAATAAATATGCGGATGCCTTAGCCTTCATCGCATCAATGATTGAGAACACATCGGAAAATTACATCCGAATTGAAAGGTTAATGTGTCCATCAGTAACTAACGAGTTGGAAGGTGAAAAGGTCCTAATGATAAAAGAAGACAATTTACCTGACGAGTTGAGATAAGGTGATTGGAGAACCCCGATTCACAAGTATTTGGAGAAAGGATATTTACCTAGAGACATATTTGAGGCACACAAGATCAAGGGGAGATCCACAAACTATGATTTACGAGAAGGAATCCTATATATGAGGTCATTCTTGGGCCCACTGTTGCGGTGTTTGTCACAAGAAGAAGGGATACAAATCATGAAAGCAATACATTATAGCAATGCTGAGAATCACATAGGAACAAGGTCATTGGCTTATAAGACTAAGACGCAAGGTTACTTCTGGCCGAACATGCATAAAGATGCAAAAGATATTGCAACGAGGTGTGAAGCTTGTAAGAGATTCGGAAAACGCATACATGCGCCATCAACAGACCTAAATTCTGTGTTGAGTGTATGGCCATTTTCCATATGGGGAATAGATATCGTGGGACCGTTTGTCGCAGGAAGCCAGCAGCGAAAATACCTGATAGTGGCAACAGATTATTTCATGAAGTGGGTTGAAGCAAAGCCTATGAAAAATACGCGAGATGGCGACATATACGATTTTATACTCGAGCACATCATATGTAGATTTGGTATCCCTTTGCAGATCGTCTCCGATAATGGGATGCAATTCAAAGGAGAAAATGTGAAGATGTTGTTTATCACTTTCAAGATACAATCTGCAAAATCGATCCCACTGTATCCGCAGAGTAATGGACAAGCGAAGGCGCCGAACAAAATGATAGCATCCACTTTAAAAAAGAAGTTAGATGGGAATCTCCATAACTGGTGCGAAGAAGTTCTGAAGGTACTATGGTCGTATAGAACCACCAGGCGAGAAGCAACAAGGATGTCTCCTTTCTGTTTGGCATATGGAGTAGATGCGGTTCTACCTACTGAGATCATGTTTCCTACCACTAAACGATAGGCCTGGAAAAAGGGTCTGAACTCGGATATGATCCTGGAAAAATTGGATGACTTGGAAGAAAACATGGAAACTGCTCTACAACACATGATGAATTATCACCGAAGACTGTCTCGTGAATACAACAAGAAGGTGAAGGAAAGGGGTTTCGTTCCAGGGGAGCTGGTCTTATGAGAAATACCGCCATATCAAAAAGAACTTGGAGGGAAACTGGAGCCTACATGGGAAGGACCCTTTATTGTGAAGAGAAGAGTGGGGAACGGAGCTTACGAGCTCGTAGACTATGAGGGAAAAGATACAGATAGCAACGGAGACATCATATATGGCGAAGCAGAAAGGCAAGGCCGTAGACTAGACCACCCGTGGAATCCGATCTACATCAAGAAGTATTATCCTTAGAAAGTGGAGAAATTCGCAGAGAAAAGTGTAAATAAATTTGAAAAAAAAAAAAAAAAAAAGAGAAAGTATCGTTTTATAAACGACAAAAGAAATGAAATGAAGAGTTTATTGAGCGTAATCAAAAAATGAGCAAGAACAAAGCGAAAAACGAGATGAAAATACCGAACAAAAAAAATATATATATGCAAGGGTGAAAAGTAAGACCTCACTAGGAGGCTGCGTAAGACCCACGAAATAAAAAATATACAGAAGGAAAGGCAAAAGTAAGTCATCTGTAAAACCTCTACTTAGGGAGGCTGAGACCTCGTGGCGTGTAACTTAGTTCTCACAAAGTTCAAGAGGCAAAAGTAAGACCTAACGCGCGTCATGAGACAACCTTAGGAGATGGCCCATCCACCATGAGCTAGGGGCAAAATTAAGACCCATCCTCCGGGGCCCCCAATTGGGTAACCACTCGGTAAGGGGTGTAAGAACGAGCCAGTGGAGAAGAAGATGGCCTGGTGTAGTTCTTCCACTCAGTCCCAAAACCACCTCACCTAGGGTGTGACTTCGTAACCAAGAGCCATATCGGAGAAAGGGCACGAGGTGACGAAATAAATGATACCTAAGCCCAAAAGCACGGGGGTACTCAGAGGAGAAGGGACGACACCCTCCTTTAGGGAGCTGAGTGACCAAAAAAAAGACGACAATGTTACGGGGCTGGTACTCACGGGAGTAGGTAGGAATGTGATATTGTTCTATAATAAGACCTCAATGAGGGAGATAAGGCGCGGTTGATGGATCTTTACTCCGCAAGAGTAAAGAGCGCCCGAGACTTCGTCGAAAAGCCCTGATAAACGGGGTGGGGAATAATAAGACCTTAACTAGGAGGCAAAATAAGACCCCGAAATGATGAGAGAGATGTGAGGCAGAAAATGAGACCTGAGGCAAAACAAAATGGCAAGGATATAAAGCAAAACAAGAGGCAAGCACATTACAAAGCTGACCGCACTAGTCACACAATTCTAAAAGTATATGTTACGTTGCATAAGAAATACCTACAATTGAAAATATACTTTTAATAATATCCAAATTAGCATGATAGAATTGTAGGATAAATACTAGTGATGCAGGAACAAACAACGATACCACAAGGTGAAACTATCAGCGAGGTGATAAAGACGCAGGATCGCCTATAAATGAACGACTAAGGCAATGATGGTAAAGCCACGATGAGATAATAACACAAGGTATGCTACATAAATCCGCAAAAGAATAAGAGGCAAGTATATACTTTTAAATAAGGTTTTATTCTTTTGAGCATTTACTTCACGCTAAGGTAAGAGATCAATGAATCTGACGAAATACATAATGGTTTATATTTTCTACTTCCTAGAAACTTCGGAAATACCCAAAGAATATGGGGCAAGTATATACTTAAATATTTTTATTATTTTTTGACTATCTCCTTCGTAAAGTATGTACTTGGTATATCGGATTGATTCCGTGTTAGTAGGATAATCTAGCGAAATACATGCAGTATTTATCAGATATGCAAATTATACATGCTAACCATGGTAAGTGCAGCTAGTGGAACGAGATAAGAATGTGAAATGACTAAAGGGAAAAGCTGATATATTAAGGCAATAAAAGCAGAAAATGTTATGCCCCCCTTAAGGCAAAATAAAAGCAGAAAATGTTATGCCCCCCAAGCTTGGGAGCACCCAGATAAAATGTTAAAAAGAAAATGACCAAAAGATTGAACTGACATCAAAATAAATAATCAAGGATTGCCAGCCTCCTCCTCAACAGAACCACTTCTAGATCCTTGAATTCCAGCGTCACCACCACCAGTACCATCTCCACTATTGCCCTTCATGAATTGGGGAACTTCGCTTTTGGGCTCCTCAACATCTTCGTTAGTCTCTATATCTTCGCTCTCACCATCGACATCAACGGGAGGCTCATCATCGGATAATACTTCGAGATCCATGGGAGGAAGGCCAAGGCCATGAGAACTGCAGAACTTAGTGACGAATTTCACCTTCTCCTCTTGGGTATTTCTGCGAGTAAACTTCGCAACCTTCTTGGCATCCTTTTCCATCTTATCACAATCTTCGTTCAGGAATGCAAGACTTTACTTCAGATCGGACACCTCCTTGGAAAGATCATCCCTTTGGAGAGATAGGTGCAGGACTTGATTCTTCCAACTCTCCTCATATTCTGTAAAATGCCAGCGACAACTCTCCTCATATCCTCATCGGCAAGATCATTCTTAAGTTCCTGGACTCGGGCCCTGGCAGTCTTCCAATTCTCGCGAGTAACTCTTGTCTCCACGAGATGAGCCATGTGGCGGTTGAACTCATGCGAAGCACAACAAGTTAGAAAATAACTAAGGCAAGCAGCTAGATTAAAGTCAGTAATACCTACCAAGTCCATAATAGCAGTATGTTGCGGGAGAGAGATTCAGGGAAGCATTAGAAATGAAGGACTGATCTTCAGCCAAAAAGGAGTCTAACTAAAAGAAATCGAGATTCAAAGGGCAAAAATCTAATGGATGGAGCGTCATGAGTTAAAAGGAAAGCATTCCTCAATAAGTCCAAATCGGGCTTATAAGCGGTATCTTCCACTTCATAGACCTTCCTCATCTTCCCTTGAGACCCGCCAGCAAAAGAAGCAGGTGACTCAATGGGAGGATCGCCTGCGGTACTGATAAAAGTCGGCATGGTGGGCTTAGGAACATGAGTAGAAGCAGCTATCTCAGGCACCTTGGCAACCTTTTCTTTAGGAGGAGGAGAAGCAGGCAACTCCGAAGACTTTGTGGAACTAGGAATTCGAGTTAAGGCACCCATGTCTAAAACCCTGCGGCGTTTTGGGGGAACAACAACAGAAGGTAACTAAAGCGAGGTATCCTAGTAAATACGAAATTAATACATCGAAGTATGTAAGCGCGAAGTTAATAAAACAGAGAACAAAAGAAACGAGATAAAAATAACAGCGGAATACCTTGGAAGTAGCAGCAGCAGAAGAAGAACTTTCTTGGCGATCTCACTTCCTAGGAACCCGAGGAGTAATAACAGGAGTCTCCACAAAATCATCCTCCTATGAAGCACAAGGATTAGTCCATTTGGAAGAAAAGAAGCAAAGAAGACGTAGAAGGCGAAGTAAACAATAAATCACCTGATCAGGAGTTGGAGATCCGGCACTAGATGTTTTGGCATAAGATGATCTGTCCTTGATCAATCCAGGAGCATGGAGAAAATACTGTGGAGAAATGGGAAACTTAGATAAAGAAATGAAAAATGAAATAGAGAAGAAGTTTAGCGAACTTACATCGGAAGGCCTTTCAGACCAACAACATTTCCAAGGCTCGTAGGCAGCGAGATGAACATGATCCGGGAGAGGACCCACCCGAGCTTTTCCTGATTCATCAAAGCCCCAGAGCAGAGGACCCTCAATAATTACTGGAAGCATTATCCAGTCTTCATCATTAGACAAGCGCAGAGAAGGGCCATTAGGAGCATCCTTAGAAAAACTTACGGGCTCGAAATACAGGAGGAGAACCTTGGAGGGATCCTTCATGGACTTACGGGATAGAGCGATTCCCCACTCTTGATACTTCCTTATTCAGCCTTGAGTTTTATCGATGTAGTTCTTCGAGAAAGAGGTAATGTTGTAATCAGCCGAGACAAATTCCTCCGCTGCTATGGGAATTTAGGACAAGCCACCGGAAGAATGTCTCTCAAATTCGTTGACAATGCGAATTGCGTTGCCACTCAGCTGGAAGATTCCTCTGTTGAGATAAACAAGAATTTCATAGAAAAGTGGATTCTGGGAATCATACAGAGGGAAAGTTAATCCCACTATCAGCTGACCTAAGGTGGTAATCATCCTGGTGGACCACCATGTTTCTGCTTCGATCCAGCGGCAGTTCAATTTCATCTGCCTGGTTGCAAGAACCAGAGGCATAACTGAAGAATCCATCGCCGGGGACAGAGTTAAACCCAATTTCTTAAAATCATCCTGGAAATCCTCAAGGTACTTTGATGTAGTGGCAGGGGGAAATTTCTTGGGTGCCATTGTTGAGAGAAGAGATGATAATAATGCTGAGAGATTGAAGAAGAATCGAGGATAGCAGAAAGAAAAGAAGCGGAATTTGCACAAGGGCGGTGCTAGAGAAAAAAGAGTTGAAGATTGTAAAGAAGAGAAAGAGATGGAGAAGAGAACTATTTATAATAAACCAAGGCACGAAGGGGAGAAGCGGTTGCACGAGAAGAGGAACCGGATAATAACGGTTCAATAGGAGTCGTGGGAGACAAGATAGCGAAAAATCCGGGTACGTGGCAGTTACGAATTTAATAAAGGATTCTCTTTCCTTTCTTGGTTCCCGTGAATGGAATAAGAAAAGGCAAAATGTAGGTACATAAAATCTGCCTGCCATGTCTCCGAGGTAGATTGAACGAGGAAACGAAGTGAATCTTCAAGAAAGATATTATTCACCAATTCCTAAGAAAGTGTCAGTGAAGAGTCAAATCAAGTGTCAGATTTACTTTAACGAAGTTAAGATCACGAGGTATCAATTAACGAGATAGCACTGACTTGCACGGGAAGATACTTCACGAAGAAAATTGAAAATTCGAGGTATGGATTGTTGTGCAAGAAAAGGGAGAGCATACGAAGTCAACAACGCGAAGTGTGGCTTGTTGTTCAAGAAATAGTAGGATCCCCGAGGTAACATGAGCGAGATGTGGATTGTTGTGCAAGAAAAGGGAGAGCATACGAAGTCAACGACGCGAAGTGTGGCTTTCTATGCAAGAAATAGTAGGATCCCTGAGGTAAAATGAGCGAGATGTGGATTGTTGTGCAAGAAATTGGACAGCTGTCCCCGACAACAGCCGAACTTTAAGGCGTAAATGAAGCGGAAAGTTGATTTGAGTGAAGTAAAAAGTGTATACCCGAGATAAATCGGGTTGTAATCCATTATTATCTTTCTCCTATAAAAGGAGGACTTAGCCCTTTGTAAAAGGGGTTGGAACATTGGGAAAGGTGAGAGAGCTCTTGTGAGGGAAGAGTTAGGATCTTGAGTGTCCTTGAGGGACTTGTAACTTAAAATTCTAAAAAATAAGTTGAAATATAAGATTTGTGTTTTATCTTGTTCGCGTTCATCTTTGTGTTCATCAAATTAGTAAGTGGGTGTAACTGTGGATTTTCTGCAGTTACCAGTACTTCGTCAATGAACTTCAGTAATGATAAAGGAAATTCCAAGAAGACAACTCTGCGAACCCAGTTTGTCAATTGCTTCGATAAAGAAAACTTAAATTCATGAAGGATGATCCAAAAAGATGGCGAAGTACTATTTCGCGAACAATCATTCAGGTGATGATAAATCAGTTGAAAACCAGCGAGCCGATAAGTTTAGATCAACGAAGCAAATCAACTCGTAACTCTCAGTGGAGAGAAAATATGCAGTAGTCGAGTTAATTCGAAAGAAGATACCAGTCATTAACGAAAAAGAAGAAGATGATGTCAGCGAAGTATTTGGCAGAAGTTATTTCATAGAGGAAACCTAACTCTATGGAGAACGAGCAGAGAAGACAATGAGGTAACACTTCGCCGACATTCACTTCGACAAAGATGAAACCAGCTCAAGTCCAGCGAGCCAACAATCTTAAATCAACGAGACAACTCATTCACACTCAGAACAAGATCCATCAAAGTTCACTTAGTCAACAGTTCCGGAAAAGTAAAACGAAGAAAAATAAGCTCCATGAAATCCAAAATCCATAATTACTACGAGAAGATAATAACTACTACGAGCTCACCATTTCATGAACATTTCGGGCATCATCAACAAATTCGTATTCTAAGGGAACAAGGTCGAAACGAAAACAACTAAATGAAATCTATCAACGACACATAGCTCCAGCTCAAAACTAATATCAAGGGGATGCAGTCAATTCCTAACCAATACCGAGGGAGCATAACAGATTTTTCTTATATCCTCTTTCATAACAACCCAATGGAGCTAGTGGAGGAAAAATAGAACTAGGTATGCTAAATCCTTCCTCTTCAGTGAGTGTAATGATCAAGATTTTCGCAACTTCAGTGGTCTCACCCCCTTGCATGAATCAACAGCAAACCAACTTCGCAACAATGACTTAACAACTCTAATATCATTTCAAGCACATAAGCAACACAAAGCAGCAAGCATGAACGATATAAAAAGACAAAGAGGAAGGATACGAGCCAAAAGATCAAAGAAAAAGGGCAAAAGTAAGACCCCATATGAGAATGCAAAGAGAAAAAATACGAGATGAAAATACAAAGAAAAGAAAATACAAGCAAAGAAAGAAATATCAACATGGGCAAAAAAATACCTCACGAATAGGCAAGTAAGACATCATTAGGAGGCTGTGTAAGACCCACAAAATAAAGAATATATGGAAAAGAAAAATAAAAAGAAAACAATCTCCAAGGAGATCATAGAACCTCTACTTAAGGAGGCTGAGACCCCATGGCGTGCAACCAAGCTAAACAAGAAAAGGGGAAACAAACACAAAATGTGTAGCCCTCGCACGCATCGTGGGTCAATCTCAGTAACATCAAATAGGGGCTAAGATAAGACCCATCCACCGAGGGCCCCAATTTGGGTAATCACTCGGTAAGGGGTGTAGGAACGAGTCCAGTGGAGATAGCAGGTGGCCTGGCGTGATTCTTCCACTCGGTCCCAAAGAAACCCCACCTAGGGTGTGACTTCGTAACCAAGAGCCATATCGGTGAAGGGATAAGAAGTCACGAAATAACTGATACCTAAGACCGAAATCAAGGCGGTACTCAGGGGGAATATAAAGGGACGACACCCTTTTTTAGGGAGCTGAGTGACTAAAAAAAAGACGGCAATGTTACGGGGCTGGTATTCACTAGAATAGGTAGGCATGTGATATTAGCGCACAATATTATCTCAATGAGCGAGTTAAGGCGAGGTTGATTGATCTTTACTTCTCAAGAGTAAAGAGCGCCCGAGACTTCGTTGTAAAAACCCATATCAACGGGGTGGGGCAAAATAAGACCTTAACTAGGAGGAGAAATAAGACCTCGAGATGATAAATAAGAACGAAAGGAAGATAAGAGGAAGACAAGTAGAAGAACTAGGCTCGTTAAGACCCTCTCATGGCAGGTAAGTTTCCTCCAATAGTTAAGAAATTAACTACAAGTAGAAGACAATAAGACATTAACTAGGAGGCGAATTAAGCCCTCATATAATAGTTCGCCGATAGGAAGAAAGATGTGAGGCAATATAAAATCTGAGGCAAAATAAAAGGCAACATACAAAGAAAAGAAAGAGGCAAGCATACGACCTTGCTTGACCTTATAAATCATATGAAAAGAAACGAGATAAACAAAGCATACGAAAGAATGAAATGATGATAAAGAATCATGAAAATTCGAGAAATATTTATCAAATGAGAAGTATAATTGCAATTGAAACATCGCATAAGATGACATTTATATTAAATCGATTATGCTATGATCCAAATATTGATAACGCAGGAACATGCTTAAAGGCAATGAGATATAATGGTAAGCGAAATAAAAGGTTCAAAGAAGAGCAAGAGATAGACGAGACAAGGAGAGTAGAAACAAAGAGAGCCAAAAGGACGAGAAAAGCGCAGGTATGCTACATAAATCCACAAAGAAAAAGAGGCAAGAACTAATATGTTGTTTCATTTTTGAGCATTTCATTCGCAAGGAGCAATGAATACGCAAAGAACCAAATATGATGAGGAATTGGAACAACACAAAGCATGATTGATACTCTCAAGACTCAATGAGCTAAGTAATGCATATTATCTCCAAATAGCATCCACTTATCACATACATATAGAAAAAGCATATCATACATATAGCATTCACTCATCACGCACATATAGAATATATTAATTGCATACAATCGTCGAACACACATCATATTTAGTATACTTCGGGAATTCTTACTATTCATACTTCTTGAAGACAATACTTATCGCCACGAATACTTCTTGAAGATTGTTAACTAAGGATACTTCTTATATTTCGGATTATATACTTCTAAAGATACTTCACATTTATATGAACCAAGGGAGGATATTTCATCAATACTTCGCTATCAAGTAGTAAGACATCAAGCAAAATAAGGGCAAGGGAAAGGAAAATGAAGCATATTACTTTTACTTCGGATAAATTTAGTTCCTTCATCTACCAAAGAAAAAGGAGGCACACATATATGGGAAAATGCATATTATACACTTCACGGAAATTTTTTCTCTATATATATTTGATATGAGTCAAATATAAGGATGTTAAGCTACAAATGAACCAACATCATGTGAAAAGCTACGATGAGGCAAGACAAGAACAAGAAGTGATACCGTCAACTCATCATCAAAGGAAATATCAACACAAGATTATTATCAATAAAGCCCAAACTAGTACTTACAATGAACTTCATGCAAGAATGTGGAAAAGGAAACGTGGAAGAAAATCATCAAAACCAACTTTCATGATCAAAGATCGCAAAGAAGAAACTCGGTACATTCACTAATGAAGATATCTCGCCCACTCCATACTTCGTCAACAACAAGAATCCTAAACAACAATAGAGTATATGAATCAAATGCCATCTCGTCAACTTTAGATCATTACATGTAACAAGACACCTCGCTACCACTCACCAACATGAAGAACCAACAACCAATCATACAAGGGAAAAATCAAGAGCAATGAACCGTTCCAACAATAACTTGAAATCAACAACAACAAATTGAGGACTGATACTTCTTATATATTTTGAGGGTTAGTACTTATTATACTTCTTGAAGAATACTTCATACTTCGCATACTTCATACTTCATATACTTTGGGAATAACACTTATCAACTTCAAGGCTTCAGAACTTCGCAAAAGAATAAGAGGCAAGTATATACCTTTTCAAGTTATTATTCTTTCGCTCGTTCCTTCATCAACAAAGAACAAAGTCATCTACTCAAGCACCACACGTCTCGCACCAAGGAACTACACCAAGATGGATTTGTTCTTAAGAATCTCTCTTCAAGAAACACTCAAGAAAAATAGGGCAAAATGTAGATACCAAAAACCACACTCGACGCGTTGCGACATATGAAGGAAGGAGTAACTTAACATCGCTAGGATGGTCTACATAGTATCTGTAGATGGTGGATTTTAGACAAAGGGTAGAGTTATAAAACTATACTCCAGATTCGGAAATCGGATGAATATCGAGGCTCATGTCTCTCGATTAAAGCATGAAAGCTCATGCCACAAATCTCTGACTGAGAAGACTGTCTCTCAGAGTACATGAAGATGTGTAGTCTCTTAGCTGAGGCCACGGCACATCTCATGAATATTGAGCAATTTCAGTAATTACTCCGGATCCGGAAATCGGATGAGTATCGAGACTCATGTCTCTATGCGTGAAAGCTCATGCCACCTCTGATGGAGAAAGTCTCTCAGAGAAGATGCAGATGTGCAGTCTCCCAGCTGAGACCACGGCACATCTCATAACCCTTTGATGGAGAAAGTCTCTCAAAGAAGATGTAGATGTGCAGTCTCCCAGCTGAGACCACGGCACATCTCATAACCCTCTGATGGAGGAATTCTTTGGGAGAAGATGCAGATGTGCAGTCTCCCAGCTGAGACCACGGGATATCTCATATTGTATAGAATCGAAAGATTGGGCGACAACGTCTTTGGGATGCGACCTGTTTTCCCCGACTATGCAAAAAGGAATATGACACTCCAGCAAGTTCATACTGCCCAAACCCTCAGATGATTAATGCTCTACAGACAGGAAGCCCTTCTAGAGTCAACAATTAATTACCTAAGATCGTCTGAATATCCAACAATATTCTACGAACCATCGTCTAAATATCCAACAATATTCTATGAACTATCGTATGAATATCCAGCAATATTCTACGATTAAAGCATGAAAGCTCATGCCATAAATCTCTGACTAAGAAGGATGTCTCTCAGAGTACATCTCATGAATATGTGTAGTCTCTTAGATGAGACCACGTCACATCTCATGAATACTGAGCAATTTTAATAATTACTACGGATTCGGCAATAAGATGAGTATCGAGACTCATGTCTCTATGCATGAAAGCTCATGCCACCTCTGATGGAGAAAGTCTCTCAGAGAATATGTAGATGTGCAGTCTCCCATCTGAGACCACGGCACATCTCATAACCCTCTGATGGAGAAAGTCTCTCGGAGAAGATGCAGATGTGGAGTCTCCCAGCTGAGACCACGGCATATCTCATATTGTATAGAATCGAAAGATTGGGCGACAACGTCTTCGGGATGCGACCGGTTTTCCCCGACTATGCAAAAAGGAATATGACACTCCAGCAAGTTCATATTGCTCAAACCCTCAGATGATTAATGCTCTACAGACAGGAAGCCCTTCTAAAGTCAACAATTAATTACCTAAGATTGTCTGAATATCCAACAATATTCTACGAACCATCGTCTAAATATCCAGCAATATTCTATGAACTATCGTCTGAATATCCAGAGAATATTCTACGAACCATCTTATGAATATCCAACAATATTCTACGAACCATCGTCGAATATCCAAAGCAATATTCTACGATTCTACGAATATCCGGATTTCTATGATTCACTTTTCATTCGTGGTTCTTCCCAAATAATGCCACCCGGTTAGTGATAAATATCAATTACGAAATGACATCCGAGCATCGAATAAGCCCTGACCAAAATGGTGCAAGTGTAATTAGCAAATAATGCACAGACCAGCATGAACGAACGAGGAACCTTTGCAAAATATGAGGGAAAATAATAATAATAAAATATTAGCAAAAGCACCAGGGGACTGGGTTCACCAGCCGGCCAGTCATGCCGTGACCAGTCCCATGCCCAATTTTATGTTATCATATTTTGCTATTTTCCAGGTCTCATGAAATCCTCTCGTTCGAGCAATTTTCTTTATTTCAAAGAAATTATCTAAACAACGTGATTTTATCAAAAAATAATAAAATTAGGGAAAGGTAACATGGGACCGCCGGCCGGCCGGTCATGCCCTGGCCGTGGCCGGTCCCACACCTCATGTCCTCATTATTTTATTATTTCTCTTGAATTATGAAAATTCCCTGATTTCTTATGAATTTTCTCTAAAATCATGAAAACTACCTAATTTCATGTATTTTTACCTAAGTCACATGATTTTATCAAAAAATAATAAAATTAGGAAAAGGTGAGATGAGACCGCCATCCGGCCGGTCATGCCCTGGCCATGGCCGGTCCACACCTCACTTCCCCATTATTTTATTATTTCTCCTCAAATTATGAAAATTCCCTTGATTTCATGAATTTTCCTAAATTACCTAATTTCATGTATTTTTATCACATGATTTTACCAAACATGATAAAATTAGAAAAAAATACTATGGGACTGATCCCTTGAAATCTTCCTGAATTTTACTCTTGGGAT
>JAJJWX010003823.1:0-19253 GCA_023529315.1 Papaver bracteatum | reverse complement strand
ATCAACAAATGTATTTATTGAGTAAACCCCCGTTAGTCAAGACACAGATCCAATAACCAAGCCTTTTTCTCCACTGCCTTCACCGAATGCTCATAGCTTAGCCAATCCATCTCCTTCGAACATATGCTGCCATCTTCCATTCATTTCCTGCGGCATTTATCTCTACTGACCACCTTACCTTTTTAGTCGAATCCCAATGCAGATTTAACTCAACCAATGCCACTGATTCACTTCACATCAGTGACGAGCATACAATCACCACGACCAACACCACTTGTTCTGATACCGTAAACATTTCACCCATAAAATGTTGTTGAAATATAGCCACGTCATCTTGGTTTCACTGTTTGGTAAGTGGGCAAACAAAAGACACTTTTCTAGCCCATTGTAAACTTATCTTCTGGCCATGAGATGATGTAGGATATAGCCGAGCAGGTGGCTTTTATGGCCTTTTGTCGCAAATGCTATGTAACCTCCAAATTTATCCGTTATTCTCCAGATTATCGAAATTACTTGTACTTTCTACAAAAGAACTAAAACAATATCATTAGCCAAAATATTGAGAACTAACTAATATAAATATGGGTATAATATGTAGCATATATGTGCTTATCACGTGTCACCAAAGTATTTGTGTCTCAGTCCTGAGAATTTTGATATTTTATGATGTGCATTTGAGCAATCATTTGGGAAAATATGAAGAAATCAAGGATTTTTGCTGAAACTGAGGAAACTTCATGAGATGAAGGAAAAATAATAATAAAATGAAGGATTCATGAAATGTGGGACCGGTTATGGCCAAGGCATGGTCGGTCGTCCGATGATCCCGGTCCCATAACATTTCTTGATTTTATTATATTTTTTCATGATTTTATGGAAATATCATAAAATCAAGGAGTTTGTTGAAACTAAGGAATTTTGTTGAAATCAAGGAGTTTCCTTGAGGTGAATGAGTTTCCATGAGATGAAGAAAACAAAAATATTAATAATAATAAAATAAGGGCGTGTGGGACCGGTTTGGGTATGATCGGGCGGCTAGGGCCTGGTCCTTTGAGCTTTCCCTAATTTTATGTATTATTTTCATGATTTGAAGGAATTTTCATAATTTGAAGGAAACATCATGAAATCAAGGAATTTCATGGGATCAAGGAAACATAAAAAAAAATAAAAAAAAATAAGAGGCGTGTGGGACCGGCTAGGGCATGACTGACCGGCTACGGCCTGGTCCCATGAGTTTCCCTAATTTTATATTATTTTCATGACATGAAGGAAATATCATGAGATTAAGGAGTTTTCATGATATTAGGAAATAATAATAAAATAATGAGGAACCATGAGGTGTGGGACCGGTCACGACTAGGGCATAGCCGGCCGGCTAATAGACATGGTCCCACGACACCTTTCCTAATTTTATATTATTTACTTGATGTGAAGGAAACACCATGAAACTGAGGAGTTTCCTTAAAACGAAGGATATTTGTTGAAATGAAGGGATTTTCATGAAATCAAGGAAAATAATAAAAATATAGATTTGGGCGTGGAACTGGCCACGGTGTGACTGGCCGTCCGGTGGGTCCAGTCCCCTAGCGCCTTGACTAATATTTTATTATTTATCAATTTCTTCCTATTTTGCATAGGTTCATCGTTCCTTCGTGTTTTGGAATGCTCGTTAGTGTATTATTGCTAAGTACACTTGCACCATTTTGGTCGGGGCTTACTCGATAGCGGTTCAGATTCCCGTGTGTTGAATACTTATTACTAATCCATGGAATTCTGTTGGGAAGAACCATGAATTGAAATAATGAATTATTATGGAAAACATAGAATATTTTCCAGGGATTCAGTTAATGAATCTAATGATTTAGGAACAATTAATTGATGGCTCTAACCAATGGAATTCTGCTGGGAGCATTAATTATTCATGAATTGAGTGATCATGAGATTGTTGAAGTGTCATATTTCTTTTACATGGTCAGGGAAAACATTGTTACATCCTGAAGACGTTATTGCTCTATACTAGCAGGCAAGCTGTCTAGGATCCGTCCAATCTTTCGATTCTATATAGAAGTAATTACTGAAATTGCTTAGTATTCATGAGATATGTTATTGCCTCAGCTGAGAGACTACATATCTACATATACTCTGAGAGACAATGTAGCGCCCCCTAAGATAGCAGCTGACTAATCCAAGAGATCAACTAATTAAAGAGGCACTAATAATCTAAATCATTTACTTAAACATTCAATTAAGAAATCCGCAACAAAAACTTAACCCAAAAACTATCCCCTCTCTGAAATATATAAACAAGAACTACCCTCAAGTAACACATATACAATAGTCATTTGGTTTACAAATAGAATAAACAACATAATAAGCATATCAGAAGTTAACTAATTAACGGAGTCAACTCCTCGAAGCTTTCACTGCGCAACTTTGATCTGTCTCTGAAACTAAAAGTGGGAAAGGGTGAGCACATCACACCTAGAAGGGGTGCCCAGCAGGAATAACATTTAACTTTAAAGAAATCATGAGCAAGATTTGGAAAACAATACATGTTTTCCCAAACATCAAAGTGACTAAGTCACTGGAAATACCCAAACATGTATATGGACAAACTCCTTCGTCAAGCAATATATAATAATAATGTCGGGTTGTTCCACACCTAATAATATATTCATGCCGGGTTGTTCCACACGTAATATGCATAAAACCTGAATTCATGTAGGTATAAATGTGAAGGAGCGTATCCTATATACCACAAGTGGAAATTCTTATTTCCCATAACAATTCATAATGACATACATTACAAGTCCTTTCCAATTCATGGAAAGATTCAAAGAATCAGCAGACCAATCATAATACAAACTAAACAATGTATGAAATGCACAAACAGACAATGCATGAATTTGTTAAACATAAAATTTTGTAAAAGAAACAACAATGGTTTCAAAAGAGTAAAAAGTATTCCCTCCTCTTTTGATGACAAGCCATGCCTGCCTCGAGATCCACGATCCACCAGTTCATCATTTGAATCGATCGTTGTTATTATAGACTAACTATCTAATAGTTCTAAGCCCATTTATGACTTTACACCTTTTTATTATCTATCTTTTGCATAGCTAAGGTTCACTAATTGAATTAGGTTGATTCTAAAGTCCATTTGATATGCTTAATGAATATTTATAACCTTGTAGAAGGAACCAAATCCTAATTCAGACCATAAGGGTCTAAAGTATCAAAATAAACATACAAGATACCAAGCCCAAGTTCTCTAAACATGCCCATTGACTAAGGTCCAGTCCACCTGAGTCAACTAATAGTCAAAATTTGGTCAGAGGGAGTCAACCAACATTCTCTAACGGTCAACGTCCATCCGAGGTCAAGTCTTGGTCAAAGTCTAGTCAACGATCTAATGGTCTGGTCACTGAGTCAAACCGATTCAACTCAGGTTTGCTGGGCCAACTCGACTCATCCAGATTAACTGAGTCAGACAATATTAAACTAGTCAGACATCTGACTTGTAAAGGAATTCAGGGATATCAATAGAATCAGCCCTTGATACAAAATGTTTTCTAACACCAGTTCAACAAGGAAGCTCTCTAATGTTTAGTTTCACTAACTCAGTTATATCCAATTGATCAAAACATAAATATTCACTTCAGTATAATTCTATTAATCAAAGTACAATTGTAACTCAAGCTTTACCTACAATTGCAGCTTTAAGAAACACCTTTCTACACTCCTACTTCTACAGTCACAACAAACAGATTAAAACTCCAATTCCAGAATACATGTAGCTTGAGAACACAATTCTAGTAACAACACCCTTACCTCACTACTATTGAACCATCTCAAACAACAATTATAAGCTGAGCAACACTCAACATATACTCACACTGATTGAAACTCAATTTAGTTCATCATTCCAAAATTCTGCATCTTTCCAAACCATCACCACTACTTATCATCTCTCCACCACCAACATAAACTCAGTTATATTCCTGCCTACACAATCTGCAAACAACACCACAACTTCATGCAACACCATTGTCACAGCATACCACCTTCTTCATTCTGTTCAATTTATCTCAGTCATAATCATTGCGCCTTAAACTCAGCAACAACACAAATTGCATCCACTCACATATACAACTACAACAATAACAACATCATTAACATCTCAAGTAACCTCAACCATTAGCATACACATTCATTATGCAATCCAATTCTCAACAAAACCATCATAAACTTCAATCTTCCTTATCATATACACAAGCCCAACAATGAAATTAAATAGTTTTCTTAAATTGACTCAGAAAGACAGTTACCTCAGATATCTGCATCTTGTTTGAACCTTACCACTAAGCTTATCTTCTTCAAATTGAATTCATAGCTTCAATCAAAAACATGAACCCTAATTCCCATCACCTTCATCGATTTCATACTCTAAAACTTAGCTTCATCTGTAATACCTATCTAAATCCTCAATTCACTCATTACCCATCTCAACTCATCTTCTTAGTCAGTCACTTTCATCTTCCCTGACTTTCCTTACAAACCTTAATTCTACCAATCTCTTAATCGATTTTCAGAAAAACTTCACAACTTTCATTAAACACCAATTAAGAACAAACTCATCTTCTAAATTCTTCTTAATCACCTTTAATCGAATTCTATTTTCTTTTCCTCTCCACTGAGCACAACATTACATTCACCAATGAATATCCAGGGCACGTTAACTATGCTAGTTAAATGTCTAATTACTTCCCACGAAGCAAATTTCAGTTTGGTGTATGGGCTACCATAAAAGCAAGTCAAAAGCCAAGAGTTATTGGTTGAATTACTGTTATTATTACTCTGAACATTTACATTGATATGATTATGTTTATATTCTAAGATTGTTATCTGCATATTATTTTTACAAATTAAACAAAGCCCTCCCGCCGTACCTCTAGGAGGTACGAGCCAATAGTTATAAACATTAACTTTTCTCATTATGATCCGTATTTCCTTATTATGTTGTTTGGTTTCATAAATAAATAGAATGTCAGGATTGTTTTTATCAAGCAAATCTTTTAGGTTATTGGTTGTTTCAACATTTCCTAAGCCTTGACAATTCCAGGCAATAACATTAACAAACTTCCAAAAGTAAGAGACTATTGGATACTCCATCTTTGTGAGGATCAGGGATTCACAGATTTTGCTAGTCCAATATATAAAATCTCTAAGTTTGTGTGCCTGCCTATTCATGTCTATGTGTTCTCTTATTCTAGCATGACATATAAGATGTTTTAGGCATACCTCTTTTGAAGATGTGTCTATTTCCTCCAAATAAATTTTCATTACCTCAAGGTTGTTTCCAAAAGATGGATTTTGAGGAGTAAGTTCTATCTGTCCACCTCTTGCCGGTTGTAATATACATTCAGAGCCTTGGTTGACCTGTTCGGTGTGGCATTTCCTTTCCTTCCAAATTTGATAGTTGATTATGATTATAAATTGTTGTTTCTTTTCCTTATTAGTAAAGTGTCTCATCAGGTAGCATTCCTTGAAATTTTTCTTTTCTTCCAGTAATAAAAGTGGATACACAAATTTCTTAAACTCCTCATATGAAAATCTGAGATAATGCTTCCGGAGGCAGAAGAAATCAGCAAGGTCCAAAGGGGAAAAACTCCTATTTTTTGAGTTGCAATTGAGCACTAGCTAGTTCAGAAATTGAGACGCACCAGCAAACACACTAGACACAATCTACACCCGATATAAATTCTGAAAGGCAGCAAGTACAGTCACACAACAAGCAATTTATAAACTTACAATAAATTGCTGATTAAATGATGCAAGATCTATTTTTGATCAGATTCCTAAGAAAGCAAATATGGAGATATAAATCAACTGTTAGCTTAAAAATAGAGGAATCACTAGTAGGAGTAACAGGAAAGACAAATGATAGAGACTTCGGAAATAATCGTGTCTTGAAATTGTTAACGGAATCAATCTAGTATCTCCGAGTCTTAACGTCAAACAAAAGTGTCTTAAGTGTCTCAGTTTCTTAATGTCAAACAAAGTTTCTTGAATTTGTTATCGGAATCAAATTGATTCAGCAAAATTTAGTGTCTTAGTAAACTTGAAATCACCATTGTCTCTGTATTTATTTTCAAATGAGAAACAGTAAAGGAAATCTTCCCAATCTAAAGAAGCAAGGACTAATTCTAAATCATTAGCATAAATACAGACCAAAACAAAAGCAGACGAAAAAGGATTAAACTATAAATAAAAGAGATTGAAGTAAAATTAGATCATGGGTTTCACAGAGAAATGAGAAATAAAGAAGATTTGCAGAGATCGTATATGTTCCGATCAGATTAAGGTGATTATATCCAGTTTCTCGGTAGTTAATGGTTGGATAATGGATCTTTTGTTGTTACACAGGCTGGTTTAGAAAGAGAAACCACCCTGATGGTGGTTTCCGAAGCTTAAGAAAAAAAGAAGGGGAAAAGAAGTTGAGTCGTACAATAGAGAGAGAAAAAAAATTAATAACTGTAATCCTTTGTTGTTAAGTAATCCTTAAGTTGTACTATTAATAAAACTTACATTTTTCTATTACTATCCTAATAGTTATTATCCAAATGATATTTACAATAACTGTAAATTTTATAGTAATTAGTATTATATAGTATTATTATTTGCTTATCTTCTAAAAATTATTGTCTTAATTATATTATCATTTCCATTATCATTATTCTTAAGTTAATAGTCCAATTAGTACGTTAAGCCTTAATCTTCTAAGTATAATTCTACATTCACGTAAACATTGATATAATAGATTTTATTTATTCAAATTGAATCAATATACTATATCTTGTTAAATATTGACGTTGGTAATTTAATATGATTTAAATTTGAGTCTGCATAAATATTATAATGTTTTCTAATAGTCTTTAGATTTCCCTATTAATGTGAAGTATCCTATTAGTATACGAATTTATTTTCTTTTAATCATAGTATTACACTAAACACCTGAATACTATTATTACTACTTCATGTATATTTTACGTTTTAGAGATTTACTGTATCCTTTGTTAGACTAAAAAAATAATTTCAGTACAAATTATTAACAAGTTGAGTCTTTTTATTTTGTATATTATATCCTCATTTTTTTTACGCCTAACGCCTAGTAAGTATTATATTGACGAACTAGTTTAGACTCAAACATATATCTCTAATTTGTAATTAGTTTAATTTATAAAACTTAATCGTATATATGCGTCAATAATTTTTCCATCGCTATTTATTCATAACTATTATTTTATCATTATGTATCCTTATTGAAATTGAAATTTTAATTAAGTTTTATATGGTACTAATTGGTAAATGCTAACATTACTTCATTAAAATTATTATTACTGTTATTATCATCTATAATTACTATAATAATATTTTATTATTAACATCGTTGGTCGAATTATTATTCTAACTACTTTCCCAATTATTATTGAGTCCCAAAAATATTATTAACGTTTATGTGATTATAGATTATTGACCATACGTATAAGTCAAGGTGTTTAATATGTATATATGTGACTTTAAAAATTTATCAATAATACTAATCTCACTATTTTCAGTATTAAATTGTGTATGTGTTCATAATTTTAAATTATTTATTATCTAATCTTTATTAGATAAAATTATTGGTGTACCCTACAATTTTTACTTCATTACATACAAAACAACCAAACAAACAAATCAATCAATCAAATAATTATTTTAATTATTGATAGCTTTTAGTGATTAAGATTTATCTCACAACCTAACCCAGTTCTAAACTAATCTATTTCACTAACTGGCACTGGATAATTCTATCTTTTCCCCATATAAGATTTAATAGTGAGCTCTGATACCAACATTGGAGTGCCCCCTAAGCTAGCAGCTGACTAATCAAAGAGATTAACTAATTAAAGAGGCACTAAGAATCTAAATCATTTACTTAAACATTCAATTAAGAAATCGACAACAAAAACTTAACCCAAAATCTATCCCCTCTCTGAAATATATGAACAAGAACTACTCTCAAGTGATACATGTACAATAGTCATTTGGTTTACAAATAGAATAAACAACATAATAAGCATAGAATAAGTTAACTAATTAAGGGAGTCAACTCCTCGAAGCTTTCACTGCGCAACTCTGATCTGTATCTGAAACTAAAAGTGGGAAAGGGTGAGCACATCATCCCTAGAAGGGGTGCCCAGCAGGAATAACATTTAACTTTAAAGAAATCATGAGCAAGATTTGGAAAACAATACATGTTTTCCCAAACATCAAAGTGACTTAGTCACTGGAAATACACAAACATGTATATGGACAAACTCCTTCGTCAAGCAATGTATAATAGTGATGCCGAGTTGTTCCACACCTAATTATATATTCATGCAGGGTTGTTCCACACGTAATATGCATAAAACCTGAATTCATGTAGGTATAAATGTGAAGGAGCGTATCCTATATACCACAAGTGGAAATTCTTATTTCCCATAACAATTCATAATGACATACATTACAAGTCCTTTCCAATTCATGGAAAGATTCAAAGAATCAACAGAACAATCATAATACAAACTAAACAATGTATAAAATGCACAAACAGACAATGCATGAGTTTGTTAAACATAAAATTTTGTAAAAGAAACAACAATGGTTTCAAAAGAGTTAAAAGTATTCCCACCTCTTATGATGACAAGCCACGCCTACCGCGAGATCCACTATCCACCAGTTCATCATTTGAATCGATCGTTGTTATTATAGACTAACTGTTAATCACACAAGCACTCTAAGAATTTAACCAAAAGGATCATACAAGGCTCATACAAGTCTATCTAATAGTTCTAAGCCCATTTATGCTTTACAACTTTTTATTATCTATCGTTAGCATAACTAAGGTTTACTAATTGAATTAGGTTGATTCTAAAGTCCATTTGATATGCCTAATGAATATATATAACCTTGTAGAAGGAACCAAATCCTAATTCAGACCATAAGGGTCTAAAGTATCAAACTAAGCATACAAGATACCAAGCCCAAGTTCTCTAAACATGCCCATTGACTAAGGTCCAGTCCACCTGAGTCAACTAAAAATCAACGTTTGGTCAGAGGGAGTCAACCAACAGTCTCTAACGGTCAACGTCCATCCGAGGTCAAGTATTGGTCAAAGTCTAGTCAACGATCTAGTGGTCTGGTCACCGAGTCAAACCCATTCAACTCAGGTTTACTGGGTCAACTCGACTCAGCCAGATTAACTGAGTCAGACATCTGACTTGTAAAGGAATTCAGGGCAACCAATAAAATCATCCCTTGATACAAAATGTTTTCTAACACCAGTTCAACAAGGAAGCTCTCTAATGTTTAGTTTCACTAACTCAATTATATCCAATTGATCAAAACATAAATATTCACTTCAATATAATTCTATAAAGAAAGTACAATTGTAACTCAAGCTTTACCTGCAATTGCAACTTTAAGAAACACCTTTCTACACTTCTACTTCTACAGTCACAACAAACAGATTAAAACTCCCATTCCAGAATACATGTAGCTTGAGAACACAATTTTAGTAACAACTCCCTTACCTCACTACTATTGAACCATCTCAAACAACAATTCTCAGCTGAGAAACACTCAGCATATACTCACACGGATTCAAACTCAATTTAGTTCATCATTCCAAAATTCTGCATCTTTTCAAACCATCACCACCACTTATCATCTCTCTACCACCAACATAAACTCAGTTATATTCCTGCCTACACAGTCTGCAAAGAACACCACAACTCACTGCAACACCATTGTCACAGCATACCACCGTCTTCAATCTGTTCAATTTATCTCAGTCATAATCATTGCTCCTTAAACTCAGCAACAACACAAATTGCATCCACTCACATATACAACTACAACAATAACAACATCATTAACATCTCAAGTAACCTCAACCATTAGCATACACATTCATTCTACAATCCAATTATCAACACAACCATCATAAACTTCAATCTTCCTTATCATATACACAAGCCCAACAATGAAATTAAATAGTTTTCTTAAATTGACTCAGAAAGACAGTTACCTCAGATATCTGCATCTTGTTTGAACCTTACCACTGAGCTCATCTTCTTCAAATTGAATTCATAGCTTCAATCAAAAACAAGAACCCTAATTCCCATCACCTTCATCGATTTCATCCTTTAAAACTTAGCTTCATCTGTAATACCTATCTAAATACTCAATTCACTCATTACCCATGTCAACTCATCTTCTTAGAATGTCACTTTCATCTTCCCTGACTTTCCTTACAAACCCTAATTCTACCAATCTCTTAATCGATCTTCAGAACATCTTCACAACTTTCATTAACACCAATTAAGAACAAACCCATCTTCTAAATTATTCTTAATCACCTTTAATCGAATTCTATTTCAATTACAGAAAATGGTTCGTTACTGAATTGACTTAAAGTCTTCAATTAAATAACTATCCAAGACTCATCATCAATAATAAACCCATAATTCATCTTCTAACTCTTCAGAACATCATTCAACTCTATAAACTCTAACTCACATCTTCTCTGATATAATACTTCATATTCATTTTTCGTCTAGCCAAGAACAATACTTCCTTTAGCAATAAACCATAACTCTTGTATAATTATCTTGACCTCACAATCTCAGAACTCTAACATGAACTCATCGGAGGAAGAAGAACAGAGAAACAGAAAGAAGAGAAAAATATATGAGTTTATCTTCTTGGTCTGGGATAAGACCGATGACAACTGATAAATGCGCCCTCCAAATTGATATGGGTAGTTAGGTTCAGTCAAAAGCAAAAAGACTATTTTCCATTCCCACTATTCTGATAATTTCTTCTTCGTCCAATATCCAAATGATGCGTTCGAGTAGTCTATTTCGCATAACTTTTCGAGACCTACTCAACGGTACTAGTTTCGTAGCTAAATCATTGTTAGATTATTTTTTATTAATTAACATTCATGTTAAACTAATCGAGTTATTATCGACTAATTAATTCGGCTCTTGACTAGTCTAATAGCGTTGACGAGCTTGAGGGTCTTTACAGACAGTATTCTCAGTCAGAGATTCTTGTGACATGATCTTTCATGCTTTTGATAAGAGACACGAGCCTCGATACTCATCTAATTGCTGGATCAGGAGTACATACAATTATGGGTTTATGATTTTACCTTGTCGAAAATCCACCATCTACACTGGGAAGGACTCAAACTTAGTCTCATATTTTGATGACAACAAGTTTTATGATAATATTTCACATCAAAAAGGATTCTCTCCTAGAATTGGAAGGAAAAAGAGACTCAACCGTGAACACCATTCATTTAATAAGCTTAGGGATCATACTTGTGCTAATTAATCACAAGGTTGAACCCTCACTCACAAAAAATCCTTGTTGAGTGAGATATGATCAGGTATACTTATTGGTAAAATACTTTA
Organism: Papaver bracteatum; assembly: GCA_023529315.1. Lineage (NCBI taxonomy): Eukaryota > Viridiplantae > Streptophyta > Magnoliopsida > Ranunculales > Papaveraceae > Papaver > Papaver bracteatum. The sequence continues at coordinate 7,743 of JAJJWX010003823.1, read as the reverse complement.
TGCTTATTTGAGCTATTTTCTTATCGTCCATAGCTAAAATATTGTGTACAGATAAGTTGTACCCAATTATTGTTTGTATCTCGTGAATCTTGTTATTTTTTTTATCTCTTGAAAAGTTTTTTTGTTGCTACCAAGTTGTCTGTTACTCTTAGGCTCTAAATTTTCCTCTTGGGAGAATATAAAATTTATTGAGCTAAGATTTGTGAAAATATTCACTTAGCAATATTTTGGTATGCAAACAGTTTTTCCTGGATTACCTTTTCAGTAGTTTTTGTTGTTGTTGTTGTGTTTTACGTTTATGGGCCAAGGTTGTTTTCATATGGGTACCCATGTGAATTGTCACAATATGTCTTTAGAAACCCTAAAATCCTTCTCCCTGAGAAACCAATTAAATACCAAACCTTTTAAGTTGAGTACGCGTACTCCAGGTTTTTTTCTTGTCGAAAATGGCGTCACCGAATGGATCTTTCAATTTGGCAAAAGGTTTGGGTTTTGCGTTTGAGTCTAAAGTTAAAAAAAAACTCTTGTCGAAGTTGACGATCTCTCTTCTCAATCACCTGATATTTATTCAGACATTGAGGATAATGAAGAGATTTCTGCTAAAGTAGTTCTTGATTTTATTAAACACTTTGTGGAAGCAAAACTGCAGCTTGTTGACATCATGAAGGGTCTTGATGTGTTACAAACTGAGTTGAAAAAATCTATTTTTGACCTTGGTTTCATGAAGACACATGTTATGGATCTTCTCAAAGAAGCGGTTGAAGCCGTCAATCACAAGCTCAAAGGCCTTGAAATCCGTGAAGTTTCCGAATGTGAACTTTGATTTAGCTTGTGACCGGACTTTGTTTTTAGAGTTATTTTATTTTTGTCTAGGAAACTTCTTATGAGAATTTACTCTTTTGTTTTAAGAAGGATAACTAGGGTTTGGAATAGCAATTATTGTGAGTACACATAGCTATTCCAACGATTTTCATATTGCAGTGTTTTTAGGCTTATTTAATTAAATTCTAAAGTTTATTTGGAAGATGATTTTGCAGTATTAATCTTTATTGGTTTTATATATTGCAAATATTATTATGGGATATGTGTGTTTACGTCAGTGAAATATGATTGTCCCATATACGTCAAAAGTTAAGTCTATTATATATCATTATGCAAATATTGATGGAAAATAGAATGAATATTTGATAACAAAGATTAAGTCTATGGAATAATTATGAAAATATTGATGAAAATAGAATGAATCTTTGAATATTCTGAAGTATTGATCTTTCCCTGATCCACTTCTATGTAAATGTACTGTACGGCTCTGTAAGTTCTCTTATGTTGAGCATTTCCGATTGAATTAATCATGGGTTCTCTTGTGGTTAATTTAATTAAGTTTTCTGGATACAAATTCATGTTTCATGTAATTTGTTAATGTACAACAAAATCATTATTTTCTTGTAAAAGTAAGGTCGCTCTTGTTGTTCTTTCGGGAATGACATTTTATGGGGGAGAGTTCTTAATTGAACTTGTGCTTAATTTCCAAATCTTTATAGGGGGTGCGGCTGTGGAATATTGTTGGAGTTATCTTGTATCTTTATAAACTCCTTGATGAATATACTAAGTTTCGACTATGTGAAATCATCGAAACAAGGTTGATATGTTCTCTTTTAGTCATGAAGTATCTCTATGAGAATTTCATTATGATCCTGCTAGTTTTCGTACCTTAATTTGCCAATTTATATTGACAAAAAGGGGGAGAATTATTGTGTAGTTCACACTACAAATACATATGGTTTACTATAAATTATGTAAGGGGAGTGGTTTTCACTGTGAGATAAAGTATTGACTAAGGGGGAGTGATACATATCACCATAGTATTGTTGTCAAAGTTGTTATGCAATTGGAATTTGATGATGTGTAATAATACTATGCCATATTGTATAACAATACATATCACCATAGTATTGTTGTAAAAGTTGTGATGCAATCCTGTTTTTATATATTGTTATAGCTACGGATCTTCAAAAACAATGATGCTGAGTTGAACACGTTCAGAATCACTTGAGTACTTGGAAGTGACGAAGATTTTGAGTAATGTTGAAGAACCAAGAAAATCAAGCATTTGGATGAGAAGCTACAAAGTTTATTTATGTTGTAATCCATATGTATTTATAGTTTTGTCACTAAATTTAACAAAGGGGGATATTGTTAGAGCACTGCTCGGTCGAACTCGCAATTGTTGCTATCTCAAGCTTGTTTGTCAAGTTTAGTTGTCAAAACTATAAGTCTTGATTTCTAGTCTACTTATAGCTAAGTCTCATATTAGGATAGAAAGTGTAGTTGAGCCATAGACTTCACGGCGTTCATCGATTGAAGACGAGGAACTACTAATGGGAGCTTGTGGAACTTCATCAACAAAAGGTATGTGGAGACTTGAACTCATATATCACTCAAATGTCTATCTACTCTATCTACTATTTCAGACAAAAGTCGTATAGCTATATATACTTCGATTATACACATTTGATATTTCGAGCTGAGTTTGACTCGCTTACATATTTCTCGAAATATATGTTGGTAATCTCTCGCCAAGTTCATCTTATATTCTTGACGAAAGTCAAAATATGATCATGTGAAAATCGCTTGGTAACATCTTACATGATTTGTGTGAGACAATCATTTGATGTAGACTCAGAATGTTTTGTATTGATCTATTGATCACTTGAAAATTTCTTTGAAGATAATAGTTTGTGTGAGACAACTATTGTCTTTTTCTAATAATGTTTCAATGATTGAACTGGGAATTTATAACAATTAACCATGATTAGATATAACAAGGTATGCGTACTTGTGTGCTAATTGTTGCAAGTTATTCCAAGTTCGGGAACCATAGTATGCATACCCGTATGCGTAATGGTTGGTTAGTTGAAAGTCCGGGAACTTAGTTTGCATACCCGTATGCGTACTGACGTAAGTTCAAGTCCGGGAATTCAACTGAGTTTGGAGGTATGCGTACCGTTCGCATACTGGGGAACCCAAACTAAGTCCGGCCACTTAGGAATGCGTACTCGTTTGCATACTTGAGTAGGTTTTGTTCTAAAATCGGTTTGTTCATGAACTAATATATTTATATAATAAGGAATGCAATCTTTTGAAAATCGTGGCTATAATGTTCATGAATTGATTCGAGTGAATCAAAATCTATTTTGCTTCAATTGTGTCTTGTATACTTCTATGAGAATATAAACAATTAAGCAACTCTATAACTAGTTTCATTTGAGTCATTTGAACTAGTTGTGATTAAGATGAAAAAGGTTGATATAAAAGTGTTCATATAGCTAACTTAGGTTAACTATTGTTGAGCCAATGAGGTGTACACATTTAGGTACAGTTACCAATATCTAAATGAAGTCACTTTTTATTTGTGTGTAACAAGATAAGTTCGACCTAACGGTTGAAATATATTAGCTTGAGTCTAATCAGGTTTTCATCTAACGGTGAATATTGAATGCTTTGTTACCAAGGTAATATTGATTGCAAACCCTGATTTGAACATTATATAAGAAAGAACTCTAGCAACTGGGAAACCTAATCCCTACACATCTTGTATGATACTAGTTGCGACTAGAGTCGATTCTCCTTTAACCAAGGTTTTTCGAAAACCATTTTAGGTTAATGACTTAAAGACTTCATTGGGATTATGAAGACAGACCCAACTATTTTCTATGTGATTACGTGTTCTGATCTTTTTGTATTCTATCGTGATTGAGTACTATCTTCTCTAAGATTTGCTTGAGATTTAATCTCCGATAGGCAAGATAAAAATTAGTCACAAACATCTTCGTCCCATCGTTTGTGATTCCACAATATCTTGTTTCGCTACCATACGATTAAGATTATTCTGAGGTGATTGATATTACACTAGTATATTCTTCGGGAATATAAGTCCGGTATATCAATTAATTACTGTTCACATTGATTCATCAAAAGACGGAACAAAACTCATAGGTATTTCTGTGGGAGACATATTTATCTATTCAATAAACTTTTCTGTGTGAGACAGATTGGTTTATCAAATCTTCGACTTTGGGTCGTATCAACTATTAGTTGTAGGTGAGATCATCAAAGTGAATCAAGTGCATAGAGTCTTGCTGGGATTCATAGGCATAAGGAACTTGACTGTACCTTGATCAGTGTGAGATTGGTTAGGGCTCAACTACATTCTAGTTCGAAGTTAACTTGGATTAGGATAGTGTCTGTAGCGCCTTAATACAGTGTGGTGTTCAAATCTGGACTAGGTCCCGAGGTTTTTCTGCATTTGCGGTTTCCTCATTAACAAAATCTCTGGTGTTTGTTTTATTTCTTTTCCGCATTATATTTTTTTATGTAATTGAAATATCACAGGTTGTGCGTAGTTCAATCAATTAGATAATCCAACCTTTGGCTATTGATATAAATTGATTAACACTTGAACATTGGTCTTTGGTACTTTTCAAGTTGTTTCTCATAATAATCAGGCTCACGGATTCTATCTGTTTGATTTGATTACATTGAGAAACAGAGATACAACTCTTGGATATATTTCTATTGATTGAGTCTGACTGTCTAGTTGATTCTTTTGAAATTATATTGGAGTATTTCCATAAAGATTGCCTAAATGAAATATTGGGTGAGGTTTTTAGACCCCCTCCTTTTCAGTTTATATAATTGAAATATCATAGGCTATGCGTAGTTCAATTAGTTGATAAATCCGACCTTGTTTGTTGCAATAACTTGATTGAAACTTGTGCCTTGGTCTTTGGTACCATCCAAGTTATTTTTCATATCAATCAGGCTCACGGATTTCTATATGTTCGATTTGCTAATTGCATTGAGAAATAAAGACAAAGCTCTTTGATATATCTCTTGATTGAGCTCTCTTTTAAGTTGGTGCTATGGAAATTATATCGGAGTTTAGTCTATACATATTTCTGAACAAATTATTGGTGTGGTTGTTATACCCCCACTTTTTCAATTGGTATCAGAGCAGGAAAACACGTTTAATACCTCATAAATGTGTATTTGTAGCAATTTGACTCTAGGAACAGAAGTGATATCTCTATAAACATACCGCCAGTCTTCGATGGCTCGAATTACTTATGGTGGAAAAAATTTCTATGAGTGCCTTTCTACAAGCGCGTGATTTTCAATCATGGGTTCGTGTTGTTAATAGCTATAATCCTCCAATAGTTACGATAGACGGTGTTGTTTGTGGAAGAAAACTACTTCTGCCGGTTTAGGCAATTTTGGGTGTATGTGGATAAGAAGTGAGTTTAAACCTTCAAAAAATGTGCTGCACGATGAGCACTTTGATTCGAGAGATAATCTATACAATTCTGGCCTAAACCGAAGACACGGCCGTTCCAGATTTGTTTCGGTCACAGGTGAAGGATGTGAGGTTGATCTTAGGGAGGGAAGCGAAGAAGGTGTTGAGAGTATGAAGGTGAAGGCTATTTGATAACTTGTTAACAGAAGGTTGAGCAGGCTAGAAAATGTTGCAGGAAGGCTCTGGGTGTTGAATACGATTAACACTTGGTTTTCTGTGTTGTTCGAACTTCTGTTCTTGGAAATAGGGAGGAGAACCTATTTATACAAGTCATTAAGCCTTCTTCACATCTCTCGTTGGAAGTGGAGGAAGTGGAGTGAGGGAAGAGTGGAGTTGTGTGTGAGTGTCACACGATCAGAACTGCCCACTTCTCTCATCTTGACTTAACCGCCCATGTCTTCCTAACACGTTCTTGTGATGGCGCGTTGCACGCTGCACGTTGTAAACCGCCAGACCAATAACCCAGTTTGTATCCCCCATTTGTGACGTGATTAATGTCTCGAGTGTATGGATCGCGGGACCCACAGAAAATAGTGCAGGGTGAACCATGAACTTGGTATAACATCGCATGCAGCCATCTTCAGGTAACCGTTTGGAGGCTGTATAGATAGGCCATGCCTTGTTCGGTTACCTTGTGAAGAAGAGTGATGGATGGTGGTCATAGTGATACCTTGTTTGCTGGTTGATTCGCACCCTAAGCCATTCGTCCAAGCTTGCAAAGCTGGACAGACGAGATGGCTCGTAGCCTTGCTTGCGACCGTTGGATGGGAGGCGCGCATGCTGCCTCTTTCGGCCCAAACGTTTGCATGCTTAGAGATTTCCAATGGAGGAACCGATCAGCCCTGCATGGAGGTAGTACAATGGTGTTCACGCCCATGCCTGCTTGACTCGCAAAGATTTAATCTAAGCCACTCGACTCATGGGGCAAAGACGAGTGGTCAAGATTAGAATTTATGGAGGGGCCGTGACATGTCACCTTTGGGCGCACATACCGAGGAGCTTGTCCACTGCCGGTCTTGGACGATCAGCTAGACGTGAAGTCGGGCCCACGGTGGTCATGCTAGCATACTCGGTTCCTTCTAAGTCTCCATCTTGGCCTTCCATCCAAGCCTGCGAAGATGGACGCTCAAGAAGTTTCTGCGCCACAAACCCTAATTAGGGCTTTAGACCGGCCACTTTGAGCGATCGGTTTTGGGTTACGCGCGCCTCTTTTGGGGAGACCGACCATGTATGCAACATCTTGGGTCGACGCTGAGCATGTACCTGCTTGCTCTATGACCCTGGGCGCAATCTAAGCCATCCAACTATACCGGCGAAGTCGGATGGTCGTGATCGTTTTGGATCTTCTCAACCTGCATAAGGCATTAATCTAGCCTTGTTTGGGCAATCGTTTCTTGCACCACAGCTTGCCTATGAGGGAGTCGGTCATGTAGGTAGAAAGTGGGCCCGCCAATGGTGTACCATCACTTCACTACTTGTTTTAGGGTATAATCTAAGCCGTCCGACTATGCTGGCGAAGTTGGATGCTCACGATTAAAAGGAACTCTAGTCGTGCATCATGCTCACTTTGAGTGCACGTTTTGGAAGGACCAACCGTAGTTGTTCTTGACCGTTCGGTCATGTGTGAAGGTGGGTCCGAGGTGATCATGGTAGCATGCTCAGGACCCCCTGAATCTATATCTACACCTTCAATCTATGCTTGAAAAGTTGGACGGGTGAGATATATTTTTGGGTTTGTTTTCAGCAAGTGAGACTAACATGGGTAGTATAACCTACCTTCAGGTAGCCTACGGGTGTTTGCACGTCGAACAAAAGGCTTTAATTAAATCATTAATAGTAATGTTGTATACCTACAGAAAACCGGGATGGTTGCTACATGCTCCGTCGGGATGGTTGCCACATGCTCCGTTCTGGGTAGGTTTTAATTCTCAGGGATGGTTGCACATGCTCCAATGAATTAATATTGCGAGAAGTATTCATCGCCTGAAGGCTTTATCCTTTGCAGGGCGTCAGCTTACAAAAATTGGCTTTTTACAATTTTAGCCTTTAAATAGAAATCCACCATCAACATTAAGTCCCCTGCCTAGCATGCAATGGTTACACTATTGTAGGGTAGGCATGAGATGGTGACAAATATACGTAAAAGAAATAAAGGTAACTAACCTTGGAAGGCATCCGCTAGTGATTTTCCATGTGAACGCATCGTTGCAGGCATGAAACCTTTGGTGGGCCGGTTTCCCTTCTTGGTTTTTTGGACGCAAAAGGGAATCCTTCTCTAATTAGAATTCTTCAAATTTTGCCTATAAAAAGGAGAACCCTTTTGTTTTCCCTTCACGATTTTTTTTTTTTTTTTGTGAATGTTCAGCTCTCTCGTCTTTGCCGCTTATCGC